>VMDO01006187.1:0-103068 GCA_007922755.1 Pedetes capensis | reverse complement strand
TAGCTGTTTTCCAAATCTGTTGGCATAAACATGTTAACACCTCCAGTGCTGCATCTGTTTGTTGAAACATCTCTGTTGGTATCCCATCAATTCCTGGAGCCTTGTGTTTCGCCAGTTCTTTCAAGGCAGCTTCCACTTCGTCCTTCAACACCATTGGTTCCTCTTCATATGCAACCTCTTGGAATGGTTGGTCATCTACAAATTCTTTCTTGTATAATGACTCTGTGTATTCTTCCCATCTTCTTTTGATGTTCCCTGCATCATTTAATATTTTCCCTGTAGAATCTTTCACTACTGCCACTCGAGGCTTGAATTTTTTCTTCACTTCCTTAAGCTTGAGAAACACAGAGCGTGTTCTTCCCTTTTGGTTTTCTGCCTCCAGTTCCTTGCACATGTCATTATAATATTTGTTTTTGTCTTCTCGAGCTGCCTTCTCAAATCTTCTGTTTAGTTCCTTAACTTCCTCATGTCTTCCTTTTGCTTTAGCTGCTCCACATTTGAGGGCAAGGTCAAGTGTCCCTTTTGACATGTAATTTGGTCTTTTCTTTTTTTCTTGTCTTTTTAAGAACTTTTTGCTTCCTTCTTGAATGATATCTTTTATGTCGTGCCACAACTCTTCTGGTCTCCTATCATTTGTGTCTAATGCATTAAACCTATTTTTGTGGTGGTCTCTGAACCCAGGTGGAATATACTCAATGTCATACCATGGCTCTTGTATACCTGTTCTAATTTTCTTTAGCTTCAATTTGAACTTGCATATGAGAAGTTGATGGTCTGATCCACACTCAGCACCTGGTCTTGTTTTTGATATTTTGTACAGAACTTTTCCATTGTCTCTTTGCACATATGTAGTCAATTTGATACCTGTATGTTCCATCTGCTGAAGTCCATGTGTATAGTCTCTGTTTATGATTTTGAAAAAATGTATTTGCAATGAAAAGGTCATTGGTCTGGCAAAATTCTATCATGTGATCTCCAGCTTCATTTCTGTCACCAAGACCATATTTTCCATCTGCTGAGCCTTCTTCTTTGTTTCCAACCTTTGCATTCTAGTCACCAGTGATTATCAGTATGTCTTGATTGCATGTTTGATCTATTTCAGATTGCAGAAGCTGATAGAAGTCTTCCCTTTCTTCATTTGTGGCCTTAGTGGTGGGTGCATACATTTGAATAATAGTCATATTAACTGGCCTTCTTTGTAAGTGTATGGATATTATTCTACCACTGACAACATTGTATTTCGTGACAGATCTTGAAATGTCTTTTTTGATGATGAATTCAACCCCATTTCTCTTTAGTTTATCATTCCTAGCATAGTAGACCATATGATTGTATGACTCAAAATGGCCTATGCCGGTCCATTTTAGCTCACTGATGCCTAGAATGTCAATGTTTATGTACTCCATTTCTCTTTTAATGATTTCTAATTTGCCTAGGTTCATACTAAGTACATTCCATGTTCTAATTATTAATGGATGTTTATAGTTGTTTCTCCTCATTTTGAGTTGTGCCACATCAGCAAATGGAGGTCCCTGGGGCTTTACTCCATTTCCGTTATCACAGTAGACTCTCCTTAGAGGAGGCAACTCTTCCCCAGTAGATTTTGAGTGCCTTCCAACCTGAAGGGGCTCATTTTCCGGCACTATATCTGACAGTGTTTCTTTGCTATCCATTGGGTTTTCAATTGGTAGTCATTTCTGGAGTGGCTCACCAGGTCCTTCTCCCTAGTCTGTCTTAGTTTGGAAGCTCAGCTGAAAACATGTCCACCATGGGTAACCTTGCTCATATCTGAGGTACCAGTGGCAGAGCTCTCAGCCTCATTGCAACACACAAGCCCCCACAGTGCAGCAAACTGACAGACGTGTGGGGGAGATCATCTTCTAGATGAGTTTTAGTTTAAGTTTTCACAATATTTGGACATTTTGTATATAGTTTCTGCTTCTTTAGTATCTAAGTTTCCTCTGAGTGATCACGTTTGTATCTACCTAACCATTTTTTTTTCATAGAAACTCTGTCCAAGGTAGGAAATGAAGGTGGACTACCTTCTGTTTTGAAAGTGGTTAGTAGAAGTTTCAGGTTCACATGGAAATTCAGACTCTTAGCAAATGTCACTTTCAAATGCTGTTTTTATGTTGAAGACTCTCTGGTCTGCAACAATAGCTCAGCCTTTATGAATCCATTACCATTTGGACATACATTTCTTCTGATCTTGACTGTTTTTGTCATGAATATTCTTGAAATTCTAAAAGACAGAAACCAAACATTAATTAGCTTTCAATAATTCACTTTGTCTACTCCAGTATTTAATGTTGTTGTTGTTAGGTGCCATCAAGTCAGTTTCTGACTCTACAACCCTGCATACAATAGGCGGAACACTATTGTCAGTGTTTCTCTGCTGTTCATAGGGTTTTCAATGGTGGATTGACTTTTGGGAGTGGGTTGCTGGGTCCTGTTCACAAGCCTACAGCTCCTTGTATTCCCAGGCTGTCTCCCATCCAAGTACTAACCAGGCCCAACCCTGATTAGTTTCCAAGATCTGACGGGATCGGATTCCATAGGGGTACAGCTGCAGGCCCAGTATTTAATAGAGTTTTTAATTAATATTGTTTTTATTTGATAAGTGATAATTATATACACTTATGGAGTACAGTGGGATGTATCAGTATATGTAAACAATATGGAATGACTAAATCAATCTAATTAACATAACTATCACCATGATTAGTTATTGTGTTAATATTTTTATTTAGTACTGCTGGCTGAACCCAAGACCTTGTACATGCTAAGTGAATACTCTACCACTGAGCTGCACTCCTAACCCCTTTTTATTCTTTATTTTGAGAGACGGTCTTACTCAGTTGTACAGGCTGCCTCTGAGCTCCAACTCACCATCTTCCTACCTCTGTCCCCCGAGTCACTGGGATTCAACAGACATGTGTCTGCAGACCTCAGAAGCTAAGCAGGGTCAGACTTGGTTAGTACTTGGATGGAAGACTTCCTGGGAACACCAAATGCTGTAGGCTTGGGAGAAAGAGTCAGCAGCCCACTTCCAAGAAACAATCTGCCATTAACAGTAGTGTTTCATCTGGTGTACATAGGGTTGCTATGAGTCAGACACTGATTTGAGGGCACCTGACAACAACAACAACAACAACAACAACAACAACAACAACAACAAGCCATTGAGGTTTAGCTCAGTTGGTAGAGTGTTCTGTGTGCTCTGAGACCCTGGGTTTGATCCCTAGCACCACAAAAATGGGAGAAGAATCCAGCAATCCACTTTCAAAATAATCAGCTGTAGAAAAACCTATGAATAGCAGAGAAGCACTGACATAGTTCTGGGCATGGTACAGTGCCGAGGAATGTTTCATTCTGTTATACACAGGGTCACTATGAGTTGGATCCAATTCAATGGCACCTAACAACAGCAGCCACAGCACCCAGGTACTTATTTTTCATGGAAAAATATTTGAAATTTAGTTATTTTGAAGGATGTGATGCATTATTATTGACTCTAGTCACCCTGCTTTGCAAAAGATCTCAAACTTACTCCTTCTCTTGGAGTCCTTGTGCCCTTTGACCAACAATTGTACCTTCTCTCTCTCCCCACCCCTCAGCTTCTGGGAACCATCATTCTATTCTCTACTTCTTTGAGTATTTGTTTTTCTGTGGCCTGGCTTCTATAGTTGTTTAATGAATGTACTTTGACATGTATTATAGGTACCATACCACTTCAATCTTAGAAGTCTTCTTAGAGAGAAGGTTCTGCATGACTGGAAATTATAAAGACACTTGTACTGCATAGAAGATATAGATACAGATAGGAAGAATTGTCAAGTTTACTACTTTTCAAACTTGCTATTGTACCTTCATATTATGGCTATCATTGTTACTTTTATTAGATACCAACATAACCTACTGCTTTTCTTTCTGCACTATGCTGGATGATCATTAGATTCAAAGCTTCTGCCTTATTTGTTAGAACTGAAGTCCATCTCAAAATGTACAAAATCATGATCACAGGAAGAATATTATATAAAGGTAATAGCTCTTATAAATAATCATTTGTACAGATCTAAGTAAGTTAGATGTGTCAAAGACTGGACCTCTGGACTCATTATCAAATCATGAACATGTCAGTGATTTGGAAAGCAGCCTAGGTGCTTCAGGCTTTTGGATAGGGACTGGACAAGGGGAAAAGTGTCAGAGGGTAGGACAGAAAGGTATTTGCTTTGTATCTGGGCAGTGTGTGTAATTTCCTCATCCAAAGTGTCCCCATCATTTATAGAAAGTCATTTCTCAGCATCAAGGATCAAAATTTGAGGAACTAGTAATCCATTTAGGAAAATTTCAATGATACAATAGACCTGATATTATTGGAAGGCCTAAGTGAATTCCTTTCCCAAATAATTTCAGTAATATGATGACCGAAAGAACTGAGAACCAAAACTCAACTTAGAGCAGTTGATTTCTAGAGGATTAAGGCAAAATCTGTATGACAGTTTTTGTAGTTAGTTATTTACCAGAAATATGTTATTAAATGTAGCAGCAGTAATTTAATCCTTTGTCTTTTAAAAAGGTATATTTCTATGGCTTCAGCGTACAAATGAAAGCCAAATTGTCTTCCTTAACGATTACACTAAAGATGTGATCAGATGAATGAGCCCACTCTACTGGTGGACTGCAGAAATTGTTATGATATTCATAATAATGAGAACCCTACCAATCTGGAAGGACTATGATCTGTGTATACACTCCCTGATCTGCTATGCTGCCTAATGTCTCTGAGATGATCTCTACTCATAGACTAGACTTGTTTTCTCACACAACTTCACGATTAGCTCAGGAACGAAATCCTCAGTAAGTCTCAATGACTCCAATCAGACAAGGATGATTCTTTTCTGGATTCCTACCAAATTCCCCAAATTCTTTTCTTATGGGTCCCATTTCTCTGGGTGCTAAATCAGACTTTGTACTTCTATCTCCTCCAATTATACTGAAATGTCCTCAGGTTTTTCGTGTCTGTATCTAAAATATATGCAATGAATATTCAATATGAATTTTATAAATAAATGAAAGATATCAAATGAGACAACCCCAACACCCCCTATGATAATATGCTACTTCAGGCTTAATTTAACAGAATCATATTAAAATACCTTTGAATCCATTTTTTGGCACCTAAGGGAATCTCTTCTGATTCTATAATGACAATAGTGTGATGGGGAAGGACAGAGATTTCTGGAATTAAGGAGACGATTAGATTAAAACATTTTCCATGTAACTGAAGAGGCATCCATTTCTTTAATGAAAACAATACAGAGTTTTGCCTTTTGCTGCTGCTTTTTACTACCTTCATCTTCTTGTGACAAGTTAAAATGTCCTCATTGTAACTTTAAGGAGCTTGTAGACTGAAAGGAGATAGACACAAGAAGTAAAATACAAGGTATCATGTTGACTTCTTAATTTTGAATATATTCCTGTTGATGTTCATGTAAGGATTAACAAATAAAATTATTTAGTATGGTGTTGGTACATAGTAAATGCACAAAATATATCATCATCGTCGTCGTCATCATTATTTTCCTGAATATTGATATAGACCTCTATCTTATGTTCACCATGACCCTATAGGTGATACTTCTATCGGATTCTAATACTGAGTTCTCAATCCTGCTTAACCCTCAGAACTTCTCTTTTGTATCTGCATTTCTGAAACATGGGTTGGACACTAGGCAAATCCTATCTTTACCGACAGCTCCCCCAGTTTCATGGAACCCCTGTCTAGAACCAGTCCACTGTCTCTTGCTTGTTTGGAAGTAGATATCTTTTTCAATGAACTAACTCATTAGTGTGTAGAAATATAAAAGCAAGTAAATAGAAATTAGGCTCACAATGCAAACTCTCCACAAAACATATATAAATTACAGTGACAATTTTGAGAAGTTAGCAATTAGCCATATGGAGAATTTATCCCAGAAGGGATATTATCTTCTGGAATTATAGGTATCTTCCTATGTGATTCTTCTTTGTATTTCATCCCACAGTCTAATCTTTTTTTCTAAACTCTCATTTCTTTGTCTGATATACTGTAGTACCTCTTCTCTCCATTGTCACTATCCTTATCCTAGGGCCCACCTTCCTCACATGCCTAGAGCATGATAGTATTCTCCAGCTGGCATTGCTTGTCATTATTATTCCTTTCTCAAATACATCCACCACTCCTTTGTCAGGTTAAGCAGCCTTCAATACTGTTTTGCTCATGACACCCTATGATTAGAGCGGTAGAATTTCTCCCTGTAGCATTGAGATGAGAGTGAGAGATTTTTGTTACATTTCTGATATATTCCCAACTGGAATCCTGTCATTCGCTGCTAAATACCTATTTCTATATTCATTTATTAATTCACTTAATAAGTCAGTTGTCTGCTATTTAGTTAACATATATTTAATAGGTGGCCTCTACTCATGGAGCAAGTATTGTAACCAAAGCTTATGCATCTAAGTCCATAGCATGCGCACTCTATATTTCTCTCTCTTCCTCTCCCCCCTCTGTCTCTCTGTCTCTGTCTCTGTCTCTGTCTCTCTCTCTCTCTCTCTCTCTCTGTCAGACCTGCTTCCTTTCCCTCCACTCATGCACACTGCTCAGACACATGGTAGAAACACCTAGATGTTCTCTGAGTCTTCTCTGGCTAGCACAGTGGCAGTAAGCAGGTGGGGGTGTAAAATATGATGAGCCAAAAGATTCATTCCTTTATTTTCTCCTAACTGCTGAAGCCTTCATAAAATCTAGCCCTATAGGTTATTGATTTTCACAAAAAGAAGAAAAACGAGTGGGAGTGGAGAGTTATGATGTTATGTCCTAAATGAATTTTTCACGGAAAAAGAAGAAGAAAACAATAACAGCTATTCTCTGTCTTGGGCAGTTGATCAGAAATGAGGTTTGGGGAATGAAAAGGCAAAGGCAGAAGTGTGTCTGTCCCCAGGGGAGAGGGAGCATTGATCTCTTGGGTGATTGCCCTGGCTGCCTTTGAAACTGAGAATTAGGTTCAATATGTTAGTGCTAACATTTAAGTCCTTTCAAATCTCCAGGGCAGACTCCGCTTTCTCTTCCTCTCCCTCATTTACATTTTAGGTGAAAACTGACTTAAGCTTTTACCTTCCATCTCTTTACCTTCTCTTTTTTTATATCTCATGGAAACTTTGATAAGATGTTTTCACTATTGTTTAACGAATCATGTGAAAAATGAAGACAAATAAAGCAAAACCTCTCCCCCTATAAGAATTTCCTTTCTAACTAACAAAGTAATAATAGACCCATTTTTTCAGTTTTCTCATTGTCTACAAAGAACACCCACCTCTGGGACATGGTGTTGCTAAGGCAAGTCATGAATCAGAATCACTTTTAGAACTTTTAAAATTGGGTACTCATGGATGGAACTTCATACCTGCAATCAGATGCTTGCTCCAAGAGTGGGCCCCGAGAATGTCTGAACTACAACAGCAAACCCCTTTTTAAAGTTCCCATTATTTACTGGGAGAAGGACCTGGCAATCCACTCCCAAAAATCAATCCACCATTGAAAACCCTATGAACAGCAAAGAAGCACTGACAATAGAGTTTCGCCTGTGGTACTTAGGGTCGCTATGAGTCTGATACCAACTCGACGGGCACCTAACAACAACAACATTATTTACTAGATACAACACAGAGGGACACAGCAAAGAAGATGAGGGGAGTTGCAGCAATTCACGGAGCAAACTGTTTCAGATCAAACATTTAAAGCTGATCTGCTAACTTCCTTGAATCTGGCCCCAAAGAAAGAACATAATAAGAATGGGACAACTGCAGACTTCTTGCTGCCTGGAGATTCTCCTAAAGGCATATCTAACAATCTATGGATAAGCATTATGAGGTCTGGGGTCAGGAAGGGGTAAGGAAGAGTTGAAAAACAATATTGTGGAAAAACTATTCAATAGTTCTCTATATTAGGGGAGGGAAGCTTAAGGAGAAAACATGCCTACTAGCTATTTTGATCCTCTAAAATATAACTTGTTTGCTTAGAAGAAAATCCAGTGAGGAACCTAACTGAACATAGAAATTCTGTTAGCTGAAGAACTTTGATTTGAGCCACAGGAAGCTACTGAATACTGAAAACTGGGATAATACGTGCCCATAAGGCAAAAGATAAGTTAGATTTGCCCTAGGGGTGTTTGTAACAGCAAGGTCCTCTAGCAGCTGATAAGTGTACCAAATTTTCCCCTTCAGCCTTTGGGACAGGATATGGCAGAAATACCCAGGATTGTTTCAATGTAAGAAACATTTGAAAATAAGTATAAAATAAACCTATCAATGAAAACCAGAAAGCCATGTTTTTTACAAGCTGATTAATTCCAAGGAAAAAGGAAGAATCATAAGCTATTTACAAGGTGAGGAGTAGGGAGGGAAATTCAGGTTATGAAGAAGAAAAGGGTCAAAGGTACAGATTTTTAGCCTCCCTATCTTTGAGAGTAGAAAGGAAATTTACTTATTCATCCATGACTTTATTCAATTACTATTAACTGAATTCATTCTATGTGCCAGTCACTGTTCTAAGGTTAGGGATACAGTAGTTCAAACGAGAGACAAGGTCTCAGCTTGCTTACAGCCTACATTCTAACAGAGGAAAGAATCAATATAAGAAAGAAAGAAAGAACAAGTTTTTTGAAGTCAGAATGACCTGGTTTCAAATCTCAGCTGTACTACTTACTGTTTGTTTTGTCCTTAACCTTGCTGTGACTTCTCTTATCTGCAAAATTCAGGTATGAATGCTGAATTTGAAAGATTGTGATGAGGGTGAGAATTTGTTGAGTAAAAAATTAGCAATGCAGAGGTTCTGGCTAAAAGTGAGGGAATGGAATTCAAATCACAGTGGAAGCATTTACTCTTAAAGAAATAGAAGGATGGAGGATACACATACACACACAACTGTCCATGCTTGGCTTCACATACACATACACACTGTTGTAACCCATGATTAAAACACACCACAAAGGAGCAAAATGCCAATTAAAAGGGAGTCTTTATTAAGCTGGCAGCCGTGGAGGACTAACTTCTCTCTAAAACCCATGGCCCTGAGGAAAAGTTGTGGTGTGGGTGGTTATAAAGGCAAACAAACACACTTGTGGGGCAGGCTGTAAGTTTAGGGCCTTTTCCAAGTTCCTGACATGGGTCATGTAGGCAATTGGAAGCTAAGATAACAGTTAAGTACAGAAGCTAAGATAAACAGTTAAAGGCTAACATTAGCATGTGACCTAGGATGTAAAAGAAACCACATTCCTGACCTAAACTGTGCAAGTGATAAGTACAGAAGCAGAACAGGCAGTTAAAAATTTTCCATTACCACTAGCATCCTACCTAGGATGGTGTCAGTCCTGTTCATTCAGTGACCCTTTATAGTTGATACACATATCCATATATGCTTGACGTCACACACACATCCACACCACCAGATAGTAAAACTTTGGTTGACCATTTGACCTGGAGGAACAAATCCCACATGCACAATCCCTGTAACATCAAATAGATGACTATCATTTTCACATTTGTTTTCTGTTTTGGTAGGGGATCCCCTCTCATATGTATATACACACATATATATGTATATATACACACACATATGGCTGGAATTTAGCTCAGTTGGTAGAGCACTGCGCTGCAGTCTCTGAGGTCCTGAGTTCAATTCCCAGCACCGCAAAAATGGGAGAAGGACCTGGCAATCCACTCCCAAGGCAATCGCGAAATAGTCAGCCATTGAAAACCCCATGAGGGTTGCTATGAGTCAGATACCAACTCGATGGCACCTAACAATAACAATAACACACACACACACACACACATATATATAGATAGTTTTATTTTTTAAATGTATAACCAAGTACCACAAGAATAGATTTTTTCCTCTTCCAAAGTGCTGTGATAGCATAGTTCTGTATTTCTTTCACCCTGATAAGAAAACATATTCTTAAATTTTTGTTTATTATTATTACTCTTGGGTTGGGGTAAACTCAGTTGGTAGGGTGCTGCTCTGCATTCTCTGAGGCCCAAAATTCAATCCCCAGCACTGTAAAATACAGGAGAAGGATGTGGCAATCCACTCCAAAAGCAATCTCAAAAGAACCAGCCATTGAAAACCCCATGAGGGCAGCTGTGAGTCAGACTCAACTCAATGGCAGGTAACAACCTTATCACTGTTATAGTGGGGCCTGCACCTCTCCAGTACAGTCAGATGTTTCAGACAGGAGGCACAGCCATGCACAGAGATAACAATACTTCTCGGGACCCTCAGGTGAGGAAGCATGGAATCCTACAGCCCTTGGGAACACTGCAAGAGGGGATAAAGGAAAAGCCTCAGGCACTTTTGCCTTGTGGAGACCAAAAGCTCTTTATTGTCTCTCTGACCTTACAAGGGTCGAAAAGAACCCAAAGTGATTACAGCTCAGTACTGAGCTATATTGAGCTGTGCTTCCAAGGAAGCTGCAGGTCTTCTGCCTCTACTGTTGGGACCAGAGACTGTCCTCAGCTTCTCTCCCTAGGCACTGGGACAAGAGATTGTCCTCATCTTGATTGTAGATCTTCCTCCTTGAGAGCACTGTCTAGTTGTCCTGGTCTCGGTGGTCATGAGATGCTCCTGTGTTGCTGGTCAAATCCAGAGAGAGTGAGCTGTTGCAGAGCAGCTCCTTTTATAGATGGCTCGAACCAATCAGCTTTGAGTCCTTTGTTTTCCAATTGTCCAATCAGGTTTGGGGGATTCAAGAAGAGTTTTGGAAAAGTATCCAATCATGTTACTTTCACTTTCCCTAGATTTCTAATTTACAAAACAGATCTTCAAAAACCGTTTTCCCAGTTTGGGGGTTTTTGCCAATTTCCTCCCAATTTCTCCCTACATATTATTATTACTATTACTATTACTGTTTGGAATGCTACAGATTGAACTCAGAGCTAAGCACATACCAGGCATGTGCTCCACCGCTGAACTGTATCCCAGCCAAGAAGACAGATTTTCAAGAACCTTCTCTAAAGAAAACTTCCAGGGCTAAGGAATAGGTGCACTAATAATAATTAGGAAGAAAAATGAAAGTAGTCATAAAATCTTTCAGAAATTCCTTAATGTCCTTATATCTTTGTAAATATTAAGGTTGTAAGTAAATAAGTGTAAAAACAATGGTGATTTAAGACTGTATTCATTTGTGCAACAAATATGATTCAGTATCTGATAAATGCCAGGTACATTGTGAAGTATTTGAATGCAACAATATAGAAGATGATCCCTACTCTTAAATAGCTCACAATAAATTTGGAATAAGTAAACAATAATACAAGAATACAATCACAGTTATAATGGTAACACTGGCTTTTTGCTCCAAAATATGGTAGTGCAGGAAGTTTTATAATTTGTTCTCTAGTCATAATTCTAAAGTTTTCCTGATAGCCTCATTAAGATTTTTTTCCATCTAGAGTTTGAGTATAGGATTCTTGATTTCTCAAATATACCAGTTTCTGAGTCAGTGCTATTTTCCTTATTTATAAACCTTCATTCTTTCATTAGTTTTCAGGTCATAATGTAATGAATAATCCATGTGGTTATCACCAGTGGTGCATAAGAATGTAATTGGGAATAATAAGTGATGTGAATGTTAACAGAGAGATGAACTTACTCTACAGAATTCTAGGCATTAGAGATTGTCCAATCACTTCAATACTTTAACCTCCATAGGCACCCCCAAAAGAGAGAACCTAATCACGAGGTGCCTCTTAATTGCAATTTCAAGAGATTGTCCTTTGGATCCTGGCTTCCTTAGAGAGCTTTGTTATAATTTATGAAGAATTATCTTAAAATTCCAGGGAAGAGACATCTATTTGAAAATGCATGTCTCAGATGGCAGCTAATAATTACGTATATAATTAAAAGAGAAGCTCCAACTCATAAGTAGATTCTTTCCAGAACTTAGCACGTAGTAGTATGTGCTATTGGCGTGATGATGGCACACATCATGGGGTTCATCTATAAAATGACACACCTAGGACTATTGCTGGGTTTTGTTTTTTTTTTTCAAACTTCACACAAAGGCCTGCCTTCTAGCTCCCTTCCCTCCAAGAAGTATGGCCCTATTTATTCACCTGGGTTCAGTGTATCCACAGAGTACCAATAAACCCTATCCATAAGCTGAAAAGTGTTGAACTACCCAAATTATATCTGGAAAGTTGCTGAGCACCCACTAAATATATTGAGATTTACTGAATTAAAAAGAACACCTTGATCTGTCACAATGATGCCTGTGCTGAGGAAACCAGAATTTGAATATTCAAAGGGCTTCAGGGTCTATGTTAAAATAGTTCAAGGCAGATGTTTCTTTATTGAACAAATTGAGAAGATAAGGCTAGCATAGGAAAACTCAAAATCAAGAGGAAACAAGATTCTTCAAGGAAAGAGAGACAATAAACAGTGCAACTTAAGCCAGGATTTAACAGAATGGATGTTGTTGTTGTTGGGGG
The DNA here is from genome assembly GCA_007922755.1 of Pedetes capensis. NCBI lineage: Eukaryota > Metazoa > Chordata > Mammalia > Rodentia > Pedetidae > Pedetes > Pedetes capensis. The sequence goes on along the minus strand of VMDO01006187.1, from coordinate 90,534 downwards.
CCATCAAGTTGGATCCAATTCATAACAACCCTATGTACAACAGAACGAAACACTACCAACATTGTGACATGCCCGGCACTATGTCAGTGCTTCTCTATGTTCATAGGGTTTTCAATGACTAATTGTTTTGGGCCCCAAAATAGTTACCCAATAAAAACCCAATGAGGGTCACTATGTGTCAGACCTGACTAAGGGCATCTAACAACAACAAGAACAATTGTTTTGGGAGTGGGCTGCTGAGTCCTTCACCCAAGCCTACAGCACACTGTATTCCCAGGTGGTCTCCTATCCAAAGACTAACCAAGCCCAACCTTGCTTAGCTTCCAAGATCAGACAAGATGGGACACTAGGGTGGTATGGGTTCTTCTACACAATGTATAGTATGTATTTAGTTGAGACTGTGCACTATTTCACCTAGGGCTTATTGTTTGTTGTTAGTTGTCTTTGAGTTGGCTCCTGTGCATAGGGACCCTAACCATAGCATAAGGAAAAACTACCCAATGTTGTGCCATGGACACCAACTTTCTATGTTTGAGACCATGATTGTAGCCACTGTGTTTATTCCCATTTTGAGTCATATGACATGAGCAAAATGAGGTCTCTGAGGCTTTACTCCATTCCCATCATTAAAGTCAATTCTACTTTGAGGAGACAACTCTTCTCCAGTCATTTCTTGAATGCCTTCCAGCCTGGGGGCCTCATTTTCTGTCACTATATTTGTCAGGGCTTCTCTGCTGGGGATTTTGATAGCTAATTGTTTCAGGAGTGGGCTGATGGATCCTTCCCCCTATTTTATCTCAGTCTGGAAGCTCAGCTGAAACCTGTCCCCCATGGGCGGCCCTGCTAGTATCTAAAATGCTGGTAGCATTTAGATATTAGCATTCAGCATAACAGTCACACAGAAGCCTTTATAGCACAAACTGACAGACACGGGTGTATCTGGGGTGAATGACTGCAAAAAAAGATGCGTGAAACTGGAAACTATGACTACTCCCATAATCCCAGTGATCCATAAGGCCGAGCAAGGGGTATCATGATGTCGAAGCAGGAGGCAGCCTGTGCAACTTTGTAAGATCCTCTCTCGAAATTAAAACTGCGGCAGAAGGTGCAGTTCAAAGTTACAGCACTTGTGTAATGTGTACAAGGTCCTCTAGTGCTGCCAAAAAAAAATGTAGAGTTTGGAATAATTTTGACATGTTCAGGGGATTCTGTATCAAGTAGTAATTGAATTTGGGGAATCCCCAGCACCATACAAATGGGAGAAGGGAGTGGCAGTCTACTCCCTAAAGCAATTCCAAAACAATCAGCCATTGAAAACCCTATGAGAGTTGCTGAATCCAGCCAGACTCAATGACACCTAACAACAAACAGCAACAATAACATGTTAAATGAAGTCAAATCACTTGTAAATCATATGACAGTGAGCCCCAAATTGGTTAGTCTGAAATAGTAAGATTATCAATGAATGCTTAAAAATGTATGTCAGTTGAAATTTACCTCATCTAGGAAGCTCAGGGGCTGGAGTTTAGCTCAGCTGGTAGAGTGCTGCTCTGCACTCTCTGAGGCCCTGGGTTCAACTTCCAACACCACCACAACAGGAGGACATGGCAATCTATGCCCGAAACAATCCCAAAAGAATCAGTCATCAAAAACCCTAGGAGGGTCGCTGAGTCAGATACAACTCGAGGACACCTAACAACAACAACAAAAAAAGTTCAGAATCTAGAACAATAGTAATGAATGGAAAAGTCCAAGGGAAAAATCTAAGCCTGCTCTAATTGAACTATGGGTGCTACTGAGAAGATTGGAGTATGAGATAATATGGTAAGACTATTTTGGAGTGGGCTAGGATTTAGTTCAGTTGGTAGAGTACTGCTCTGCAGTCTCTGAGGTCCCAGGTTCAATTCCCAGCACTGCAAAAGTGGGAGAAGGACTTGGCAATCCACTTCTCAAGCAATCCTGAAACAATTGACTATTGAAAACCCAATGAGGGTCCGTAAGAGTCGGATATGACCGCATCTAACAACAACAGCAATATTTTGGAACTTGAGGAACATTGCAACAGGATTGATTAATGAGTCAATATTTATAAAGTATTTAAAAGAGTTCCTGGAATATAGTGTGAATAACAGAGATAATAACATAATAGTAAGAAAATCATTTCTGGAAGAATACATAGAGAAAGGGAGTTAGTCATGGCATTAATATAGATATGAGGCAATAATGCTTGCTGTAGGCTATACACCACAGGGAAAAGTTAACCACGTGCCAAAACTAGACAAATTAGCAAGTCAATTAAATCGCCACGTAGCCATTTTTTTTCTTTTTGCCCACCACAGCATTTATTGTTAGCCTTAGGCCTCACCATTCAATATATGGCAGAACAAACACTAATTTTATACCTGGATCCTTATTAGAAATGCAGAACTGCAGACCTTACCCCAGATGTACCAAATCAAAATCTGCATTTTAATAATTTTGTAGGAGATTCTCTGTGTCTGATTGATGAAGGATATATTTCCAAATCCACGTATATCTTGGATGGGGGCAAGAATTTTCCCCTATGGGGAGTTGATTGGCTTCATTTCTTTGAGATCCTAGGATGGGGTCTGACTCAGTTGGTAGGATACTGCTTTGCACACTCTGAGGTCCTGGGTTCAATCCCCAGCACCAAAGAAATGGGAGAAGGACCTGGCAGCCTACTCCCAAAAGCCATCAAAAATGCTATGAATAGCAGAGAAGCACTGACATAGTGCCTGGCATGGAACAGTGTTGGGGAGGGTTTTGTTCTGTTGTACATAGAGTTGCTATGAGTTGGACCTGACTGGACAGCACTTAACAACAGGAAACACTTGATATTTCCTAAACAGTTTCAAATATTTTCTCAAGCTTTTTTGTTTTTTTAAATAAAAGCACTTAAAAGATTTAAACATACAACTGTTCTTTAAAATCCTTCAAAATATAAATTTCCTAAATTTAATTTCTTACTCTATATCTTTAAATATCATTCATAGTAGTGGCCCTATAAATGACTTGTTTAATTATATTTTGACTCTCAGAACTGTGTGAGAATTTAATAAAATCTATCAAATTCTTTTACATAAAAATTTGCATAAACACATGGTAGCAATGTTTTCAACACAATTTGTTTTTGCATTGGAAATGTATTTCCTTCACATATATTGACCTTAAAAATCTTCACAAAAATTATGCTTCTCATTTTTTCATGCAAAAAGAAGTGTCTTTTCCCTGGAAAAGGGTGAATAAACTCCAACTATACAAAACAAGTAGAATATAAGCCATTATATATTCTCAGAAGTAAGTTTTAACGAAGTGCCGACTTCAACAACTAGATGATCTTGACGTCTTGATACCAACAAATACTGAAAATTCTGACTCATAAGGATGAGGATAAGCAAAAACCATTGGAGTTTCCATAGCTCACATTACAAATGAAAGAAGACTTCTTCTAGGAATAAGAGAATTCCTTAAAAATCTTTAGGTTGAATTCATACCCCAATATTTCCTTTTTCTTTTCCTCAATTGTTGTCGTTGTTGGGTGCCATTGAGTCATGTCCAACTCATAGAGACTCTCAAAGGGTTTTCAATGGCTGATTGTTTCAGGATAGCCTTGGGAATGGATTGCCATGTCCTTCTCCCATTTTTGCGGTGCTGGGAATTGAACCCGGGACCTCAGAGACTGTAGAGCAGCACTCTACCAACTGAGCTAAATCTTAGCCTCTTTCCTCAATTAGGCAACCTTTAACAAGGTATCCCCCATCAAGTTTATCCATATCATACTAAGAGAGACAATGGTTTTATTATATCTGATTCTACTTACATCTTGAAATTGTTTAACAGAACTCACTTTCAAAACTACTTTTTAGATACAGATGGTTTCTAATTACTGAGTGTCTGTGGTTTAGCTCACTTGGTAGACCACTCTCTGGGGACCCCGGTTTAAGCCACAACACTGAAAAAACAGGAAAAGGATGTGGCAATCTATTCCTGAAGCAATCTCAAAACAATCAACCACTTAAAACCTTATGTGGGTTGCTATGAGTCATACCCAACTCTGTAGCACCTAAGAACAATAATTACTAAGTAATTAAAAAAAACCCCTCTAGCCAGGAGGAGTGGTACACAACTATAATCCCAGCAGCTTGGGAGGCAGAGGCAGGAAGATCACAAATTCAAGACCTAAGGCACTCTGCGTAATTTAGCGAGACTCTGTCTCAAAAAAAAAAAATAAAAAATAAAAATAAAAAATGGGCTGGGAGTGCAGCTCAGTGGTACAGCACTTACAAAGCATGCAAAGGCAAGGTCCCGGGTTTAACCCTCAGTATAAAAAAAAAAAAAAAAAAAAAAAAAAAAACCTTTCTACTCTTGCCTGTTGCCAATAGGAAATATGCTCACAACTATGTGAAATTTTATAATTTCATTCCTTCCAGAGTAAAAAATTACCATGGCCAAGAAGTATCATAGGTTTTATTTGTTTATTTGAGCATATATTATTTGTACAAAATAATGGGTTTCATTACGACTTCTTCATATGCATATAGGATGTACCTTGATCATATTCACCTGCTTACACCCTCTGTTCTCCTCATTCTCCCTCTTGCTCCTTCCAAATATGCCCCCTTCCACTTTTATGTCTTTTGCCTTTTTAATTTTTTTAAATTTAGGTTCTGCATATGAAAGAAAACCTGTCCTTCTGAGTCTGCCTTATTTTACTTAATATGAAGATCTTCAATTTCATCCATTTTTCTACAAATGCGATAATTTCATTCTTCTCTATGACTGAATATGGTATGTTTTCTTTAACCCATAATCTGTTGATGAGTACTGAGGCTGATTCCATAACTTGGATATTGTGAATAGTGCTGCAATGAACATGGATGTGCGGATATCTCTATTGTATGTTGACTTTGATTCCTTCAGGTTTATACCCAAGATTGGTATAGCAGGATTATACGGTAGGTCTACTTTTAGTTTTTAAAGGAGCATGTATATTAATTTCCATAGTTGCTAAACTAATTTGCATTCACACTGACATTGTATAACAGCTTTTTCCCAAATCTTCACCAGTGTTTGTTATTATTTTTCTTGATAATAACCATCCTGACAGGGGTAAGATGGAATCTCAATATTATTTTGATCTGCATTTCCTTAATGACTAAGGATATTGAGCATTTTTTCATGTATTGATTGGAGATTTGTGCTTTTTCCTTTCAGAGTTATCTGTTCAAATCATTTGCCCACTCATTGATTGGTTTATTTGCTAATTTGGTATTCAATTTTTTGAATTCTTTATATATTCTGGATATTAATTCCTTACTGTATAAACAGCTGGCAAAAATCTCCTATTCTGTAGGCTGTCTCTTCACTATGTTGTTTCCTTTCCAGTACAGAAGCTTTTAAATTTGAAATACCACTTTTTGCTATTATGTCTGGGGCTATTGGAGTTCTATTCAGAAAGTCACTGCTTATGTCTATATCACAAAGTGTTTTCTCTGTATTTTCTACTAGTAGTTGCAGAGTTTTGGGACTTACATTAAGGTCTTTGATCCATTTTGAATTGATTTTTTTACAGAGTGAGAGATAGGGTTATAGTTTCATTCCTCTACCTGTGTCTACCACTTTTCCCAGCACCATTCACAGAAGAAGTTGTCTTTTCTCTAATACATGTTTTTGGTATTTTTGTTGATTTCCAAAGTTGCTGAATTAATTTACAGCCCTACAAGCAGTGTAAAAGGATTCCTTTTTCTCCACATCCCTACCAGATTTTGTTATTTGTTTTGTAAAGTTACCCATTCTTACAGGCTTTTATAATAAAGAAATATTAAACTTTGTTAGGGACTTTTTCTGTCATTCTGCCCCTGAGTCTATTTGTGTACTGTATTACATTTATTGATTTACATAATTTTAACATTTCTTGCATCCATGGACTGAAACTCGATCATGGTGTATGAAATTTTTAATGTGCTGTTGAGTTTGATTTGCAAATATGTTATTGAGAATTTTGCATCTATCAGGAAAATTAATCTATAGTGTGTGTGTGTGTGTGTGTGTGTGTGTGTGTGTGTGTGTTGTGTCTGTGGTGTCCTAATTCAGTTCTGGTGTCAGGGTAATACTGGTTTCAAAGAATGAGCTGGGTAGCATTCCTTTCTGTTTTATTTTATGGAATTATTTGAGAAGCATTGGTGTTTTGCTTTAAGGTATGGTAGAATCCAACTTGTTAAGTGCCTTCAATTCAGGTCTGATTCATAGAGACCCTATGTCCAAGAGAATAAACACTACCCGAACCCTGTGCTGTACTTAGTACTATGTCAGTGATTTTCTTCTATTCATAGGGATTTCAATGCCAGGTTGTTTTGGGAGTGAGCTGCCAGGTACTCTTCCCAAGCCTATATCACCTGGTATTCCCAGGTGGTCTCCCATCCAAGGACTAACCAGCCTTGACTCTGCTTAGCTTCCCAGATTTAATGACATTGATGCCAAAGTAGTATAGTACTGTGGGGGCTTGTGTGCTACTCTGATGCTGAAAGTTATACTACTGGTATTATAGATACCAGCAGGGTCACCCATGGCAGGCAAGTTTCAGCTGAGCTATTAGACTAAAACAGACAAGAGAGTAGGACCTGGCAGCACACTCCTGAAATAATGAGCCACTGGAAATGTTATGAATAGCAGAGAAACACTGTCAGATATAGTGTTGGAAAATGAGCTCTCCAGAATGAAAGGCACTCAAAGATGACTAGGAAAGAGTTGCCTAATCAAGGCAGAGTCTGACTTAATGAAGAAAATTGAGTAAAGGCCCAGGGATCTCAATTTGCTGATGTAGTATCACTCAAAATGTGGAGGAACAACTGGAAATACCCATTAATAATTGGAACATGGAATGTATGTAGTATGAATATAGGAAAATAAGAAATCATGAAAAGGGAAATTGAGTACATAAAGATCCACATTCTAGGCATCAGTAAGCTAAAATGGTGTGGGTTGGGCCATTATGAACCAGATAATCATATGGTCTACTATACCAGGAATGAAAAAGAAATGGGGTTGCATTCATCATGAAAAAAGATATCTCAAAATCTGTTCTGAAGTACAGTGCTCTCAGTGATAGAATAATATCCATATGCCTACACAGAAGGCCAGTTAATATAACTATTGTTCAAATTTATGCACTCACCCCTAAGCCACAAATGAAGATAGGGATGATTTGTACCAGTATCTGCAATCTGGTATAGATCAAACATGTATTCAGGACTTACTGATAATTACTGGTGACTGGAATGCAAAGGTTGAAAACAAAGAAGAAGGCTTAGTAGCTGGAAAATGTGGCCTTGGTGATGAAACAATGCTGGAGATTGCATGATAGAATTTTGTCTGACCGATGAACTTTTATTTCGAATACATTTTCTCGCCAACATAAACAGTAACTATACAAATGGAACTCACCAAACAGAACATACAGAAACCAAATTGACAATATTTTTGGAAAAAGATAATGAAAAAGCTCAATATCAAATGTCAGAAAAAGGCCAGGTACTGATTATAGATCAGATCATCAACTACTCATATGCATGTACAAACTGAAACTGAAGAAAATTAGAACAAGTGTATGAGAGCCAAGGTATAACCTTGAGTATATCCCACTGGAGTTCAAGAACCACCTCAAGAACTGGTTTCATGAGATAGACACTAATGATAGACGACCACATGAATTGTGGTGTGACATAAAAGATGACATTCATGAAGAAAGCAAAAGATTATTAAAAAGGCAGGGAAAAAAAGAAAGACAAAATTACACATCAAAAGAGGCTGAAACTTGCCTTTGTATGATGTGCAGCTAAAGAAAAGAAAGACATGGTGAACTTCAGAAACTAAACAGATTTCAAAAGGCAGTTTGAGAAGACAAAATCATATATTATAATGACATGTGCTAAGAGCTACAGATAGAAAACCAAAAGGGAAGGACACACTATCTTGAGCATAAGGAATAAAAGAAAAAATTCAAGCCTCAAGTGGCAATAGTGAAGGATTCTACAGGGAAAATACTAAATGGCATTGGACACATCAAAAAAGGATAGAAGGAATACACAGAATCATTACATTAAAAAGAATTGGTGGATGGTCAACCATTTCAAAAGATTGCATATGATCAGGAGCCAATAGTAATGAAGGATGCAGTGGAAGCTGCCTTGATGGAATTGGCAAAACACAAGGCTCCAGGAATTGATGGAATACCAATAGAGATGTTTCAACAGATGTATCACTGGAGGTGCTAACTTGTTTATGCAAAGAGACTTGGAAAACAGCTACCTGGCCAACTGTCTTGAAGAAATTCATATTTTTGCCTTTTCCCAAGAAAGGAAACTATTTCAAATATGGAAACTATAAAATGATATTAATATCACACAAATGCAAAATTTTGCTAAAGATCATTCAAAAACAACTACAGTAGTACATAGACAGAGAAGTGCTAGAAAATCAAACTGGATTCAGAAGAGAGTATGGAACCAGGGACATTGTTGCTGATGTCAGATGGATATTAGCTGAAAGCAGAAAATACTAGAAAGATGTCTATTTTTATTTTATCTTTATTTTATTGACTATGCAAAGGTATTTGACTGTGTGGATCATAACAAATTATAAATAACATTGCAAAGAATAGGAATATCAGAGCACTTAATTGTACACATGAGGAGTCTGTACATGGACTAGGAGGCAGTCATGTGAACAGAACAAGGAAAACCACATAGTTTAAAGTCAAGAAAGCTGTGTGTCAGGGTTGTATCCTTTCACCATACCTCTTCAATCTCTATGCTGAGCAAATAATCCAAAAAGGTGGACTTTATGAAGAAGAATATGGATTAGAAGAAGACTCATTAACAATTGCTATTATGCAGGTGACACAACTCTGCTTGCTGAAAGTAAGATTTGAAACATTTACCGATGAAGATCAAAGAACACAGCTTTCAGTATGGATTGTGCCTCAATATGAACAAAACAGAAATCCTTACAACTGAGTCAGTATGCAAATTCATGATAAATGCAAAAAGATTGAGGTTGTTCAAGATTTTGCTTTACTTGGCTCTACAATCAACACTCAGAAGCAGCAGTCAAGAAATCAAAAGATGTACTGCATTGGCAAAAGTTGTTGTAAAAGACCTCTTTAAAGTATTGAAAAGTAATTATGTCACAATGAAGATGAAGGTGCACCTGACTCTTGCCATGGTATTTTCTGTTGCATCATATTGTAGTGAAAGCTGGACATTGAATACAGGAGACCTGAAAAGAATTGAGGCTTTTAAATTATGATACTGGAAATGAATATTGAATATACCATGGACTGCCAAAAGAACCAACACATCTGTCCTAGAAGAAGTGCAATGAGAGTGCTCCTTGGAAACCAAGGATGGCTAGCCTGTTTCTTACATATTTTGGACATTTACTCAAGAGGAATTGATCTCAGGAGAGAAACATCATGCTTGGGAGAGTGGCAGGTCAATAACAACAAACAAAGGAAAACCCTTATGGAGATGGACTGACACAGTGACTGCAACAATAAGCTTAAACATAAAAAGAATTGTGTGCCTGACACAGAATCTGGGCATGTTTTATTCAGTTGCACGTAGGGTTGCTGTGAGTAGGATCCAACTTGAGGGCATCTAACAACAACAGAATTCAGCAATGAATGCATTATGTCCTGGGCTTTTCTTTTTTTGGAGGCTATTACTGCTTCATTGCTCATTATTGTTGTTGTTGTTTGTTGTTAGGTCCTGTCTAGTTGCATCCAAATCATAGCAATCCTTATGACAGTTTTCAATGAATGATTGTTTTGGGATTGCTTTGGGAGTGGATTGCCATGTTCTTTTTCCATTTTTGTGGTAACAGGGATCAAATTCAAGCCCTCAGAGAGTGCAAAACAGCATTCTACCAATTATTTAATTTGGTATTATTAACCTGGCTTAATTATGTAGGTCATGTATATCTAGAAATGTGTCTTTTTCTTCTAGACTTTCCATTTTGTTGGTGTATAAGCTTTCCAAGTATTCCCTAATTATCTTCTACATTTCATTGATATTTATTTTAATGTCCTCTTTTTCATCTCGATTTTATTAAATGTGTGTTCTCTTTCTTTCTGGTTATTTTGGCTAAATGTTTGCCAATCTTATATATCTTTTCAGGGAACTCAATGTTTCATTCATTCTTTATATTTTTCTTTTAGTTTCCATTTTATTAATCTCTACTGTGATCTTTATTTTTTCTTTCCGCCTAGTAATTTGGAGTTTGGCTTGTTATTATTTTTTCCTTTCTTTTTTCTTTCATTCATTCTTTTTTGTTATTGTTATACTTGGGAGTTGAATCCAGGACCACACACATACTTTGCAATTGCTCTACCAGTGAGCTACACCCCTAGTTTATATTTTATATTTTATTTTGAGACAGAGTATTGCTAAATTGCACAGGCTGCCTCTAAGCTCAGACTTGTGATCCTCCTGCCTCTGCCTCCTGAGTTGCTGGGATTATAGGCATGTGCTACAGTATCCAGCTTGTTTTTTTTTTTTTCCATGTCCTTGAATTTCATCATTAGCTTATGTCTTAAGAACTCTGATATTTTAGTATAGATATTTATAGTTATAAAATTCCTTCTTCGAAATAGCTTTGTTGTAACCCTACAGTTCTAGTAAATTCTGTTTAAAATTCTAGGAATTTTAAAATTTCCTCCCTGATTGCTTCATTGATCATTCAAGAGTGTATTATTCACCCTCCATGTATTTGTATACTTTCTGTTGTTTCTCTTTCTATTGATTTCTAGTTTTATTTTATGGTCTGATAAGACAAAAGAAATTATTTCAGTGTTTTTATGTCTGCGAAGACATGCTTTATAGCTTACAATGTGACCTAATTTGGAAAAAGTTCCATGTGCTTCTGAGAAGAATGTATATGCCATAGCTATTGTATGGAATTTTCCATAGATGCCTGTTAAGTCCATTTGAGCTATGATGCCCTTTAACTCCGAAGGTTCTCTGTTGACTTTTTGCCTGGAAGATCTAACTATTGGTGAGAGTGTGTTGTTGAAGCCACCCACTATTCTTGTATCTGGACCTATCTGCTCCTTTATATCCAATAGCATTTTTTTATGAAACTTGCACATCAATGTTCAGTGCATATATATTTACATTCATTATATCTTCTTAATGGTTTCATTCCTTTCTGCATATATATATATATCTTCTTTATGTCTTCTGACTAATTTTAGTTTGAAGTCTACTTTGTAGGGTATGAATACAACTATTTCTGTTTCATTTTGGCTTCTACATGCTTAGGTTATGCTTTTCTATCCTTTCACTTTCAATTTGTAGTTGTCTTTGCCAGGGAGTGATGTTTCTTGAAGACAACAAACACTTGGTTCTTGTTTGTTTTAATACAATCAGCTAGTTTGCAGCTTTTAATTAGAGAGTTAAGACTGTTTACATTTAAGGTTATTTTTGAGGAGTACTTGCTGCTGCTGCTGCTGCTGCTGCTGCTGCTGCTGCTGCTGCTGCTGCTGCTGCTGCCTACATCCGTAGCACTGTGGAATCAGATCTTAAAAGCCAAGCCAGGTTGGGCCTGATTAATATTTGGATGGGAGACCTTGTGGGAACACCAGATACTGTAGTGTTGGGAGAAAGACCCAGCAACCCAGTCCCCAAAGAATCAATCTACCATTGAAAACTGTATAATAGCAGAGAAGCACCGACGATAGTGTTTCACCTGTTGTACATAGGGTTGTTAGGAGTTGGACACCAACTTGATGGCACTTAACAATGCTACAATTTTTTTAAACCTGGATGATTTGAATTGTTTGTTCTTTTCTTTCTCCCTTACTCATCTTAGTGGTTTGTTGGTTTACTGACCCAAGTTAAGAAGGGTCAGAATAAATATTCAGTCCCTCTGCCTACCCACTCTGAAATCCAAAACCTTTCCCAAGAAGCTTAGGAGAATGGAGGGTCCCAGCCTGTAATCTGTCTCTTAACAGACCTAGTGGTTTTTGATAAGTCATTTCTTGCACTCAAGTTTTAGCTGTTTCAGTGTCTTTGATTTTTGTTATTGAGGAGTTTGAACTTTTGGAGGAATCATGTTGCCTTGCTTTTTCCTATTAGAAATATTTCTAAATTGTATTTCTAAATGTGATTTGCACATCTGTTGGAATGGCGATTTTTTCTGGTTTTACTTGGAGGTCTTATTAGTGAACAACCTTCTCTTGAGGGCTCAATCTGTAGTACAACTCATAGGAGAGAAAACAAACAGCTGTAATACCAGAGATACAAAAACAATCCAGGTAATATAAATATAATTATAATCTACTAAAGCCAACAACTATACCACCAATAACCACAGAAAATAAAATGGCAAAAATTATGCAGTATAAATTATGTAGTTGAAGATTAAAGTAAAATTAATAATAGGAAATGAAAGAAAGAGAAGGGCAGAGAACAGAAAAAAAAAAAAGGAAAGAAGAATCCAGGTTAAATGAGAGAGGAAAAAGAAGGTAAAAGGAGAGAGATGTGAGGAAAAGGAGGATAAAATAGAAATAAAAATCTGATTCCCAAACAGAGACAATATGTAAATAAAATTAGATAAAAGTAAGAATAAAAAATAAAAATATAGAAAATTTAAATATAAGCTACAACAATATTAAAATATACTAAGAAGAAAAAAAGAACAAGAAAAAAAAAATGAATAGAAAAAGAATGACCAAGAATTGGAGAAGCATGTTTTTGGGTCCTCTAATATTGTAATCTGCCAGGCAGAGGCATTCATAGCTGGCTTTGGTTATCATTCTCTTATCATTCAGGCTTGTGCTGTATGTTGGATGAAGGCTGGTCAGGCTCAATTGTCAGCTTCAGGTATACATACACTGTATAAGTTTTTCTTCTTTGCACAGTGGGAGCTGCTGCTGGTCCCAATGAACTATGTAGCCTGTGGACCAAATAGGTTGCCACTCACTCCAGAGGCCCTACAGTTTGTGCATCCAGGGGCAGCAAATGCCTGAGTTTAGGGCTGTCCTTCAAGCATTTTAGGTGGTAGGGAAAGCAAACCGAGCTCTGAGAGAACCTGGTACTTTGGCACTTTCAGTCTCTGCCCAGCAGTAAACCACCCCGTGGTGGGAGGCAGGATTGAACTGTGGAAATTAATGGATCTACTAGTCCTGGGCTCAGGGATTACAGTCCCACCTCATAGCAAACAACACACAGCAGGATAAGCAGCTCTGGATGTCAAGTAGTTGCTGGCCATGGGCTCAGAATGTTTGACCTCTGAATCCTCAAGTGATGGGGCCAATTTCTTTCCACATAGAGTAAGGTCACCTACCTTCATGCCCCTCACAGACTGAGCCCCTAGTTGCCTAAAATTCTCAGTGTGTCCATGTCTGACCCTCCCTCTCCACAACCACCTCTTACAGTTGTCTCCCACTCCAAAACTGTGGCACAGTTTCACCAGACTCCCTGGGTTGTGATTGTATTTTGTTTCCACGTTCCCAGAGTAGCTCCATCTCAAGCAATAGGACCCCTCTCAAGATAGCACCTAGCTGTAGCATGCTGAGATAAGGGGAGGGGAAAAATGGTGTTATTCTCCAATGCTGGCTTGCCACACAGGAGAAGTCAGTGACATTTAAAGCTTGATCCAATAGATTTAAAGCTTCTGAGAACCTGGGGCTTATCCTGCAGCGAGGATAGTACTGTGCTCTCCCCCAGGGAGCACATAATTAACTTATGGTCTTGGCTTCAGCATCCACTCTCCTCCCCTGGGAGCCCAGGCTGATACTTTGGGCCAGTTCCTGCGTATCTCTATGTAGTCTTTATGTTTCTCCACGGTTTTCAGCTGTCTCATCACTACTAGCATGTTTCCCAATCCTCTTCCTCAATTTCTGTCTTCAGAATCAGGTCTGTCCTTTGTTATCTTGACTCTTCTCATTTATGGAGCAACAGAGAGGAAGCTTCTAATCAACCATTTTACTCCAGGAATAGTTTTGCTTTTCTGATTAGTGTCCTTCCCCCTTCAATAGCTATTTTATTACTGTGGCTTCTAGGTTGTATATTCTAAATTCTCTTGATTGATCAAGCTAAATACCAGCAGCATGTAAATCAAAGCATGAGGAGTGTCTTCCCAGTCAAAATGCCTTAAGAGATCCATTTGCTTTCTCTCTCTCTCTCTCAAAACAAAGTGAAAAAAATTCATTCAAGTATTTTAGACATTCCCCCTGTTAGTTAAGTAATTTGAATATGGTAATAATATTCACATTCTAATCCAATTTCTTGAAAATTGTCTTAAATAGTGATGATTGAAATGTGGGGTGATTAAGATAATAGTTTGCATAGCAATAAACCAATATTTCTTTAAATCAAACTATATAGCTTTAGGAAGCAACAAATAATGACTTTTTTTCACTAATGCATCGCTATCATCTGTTTTATGTCTAAATTGTTACATTTTTGGAAAATGTGTGGCTATCTAGGGTATCTCAGCTTAGTCTAGAAGCGTGTTGGTTGGGAGAAATATAATGTCACGTGGTATCCAGCAAGCTGCTATGATGAGTCAGGAAATGTCCCTCTTGTTTGACTTAGAGATAAAGACCACCTGAAAGATCATGAGTTGCTATGTACTACCAGCAACCTGTGTCTTCTCAAGTCCCTCAGTTGCCAAGTTCCATCCCATCATATAGGAGACTTTTCATGCTATTCTATTTTATTCCTTCATTTCATATTGTAACAATCCAAAATTGACTGTCAGATTGGAAGAAGTATATTACCTAAAGTTTACATGTAGGTAGAACTGGGTAATATAAGAGGCATACAAAGCCTGCGGCAGTAGTACCATGGTGTGAAATCCCATCAGATCTTGGAAGCTAAGCAAGGTTGGGCCTCGTTAGTACTTGGATGGGTGGCTGCCTGGGAAAACTGGGTGCTGTAGACTTGGGAGAAGGACCTGACAGCCCACTCCTGAAACAGTCAGTAATTGAAAACCCTATGAATCTCAGAGAAGCACTGACATAGTGTCAGGCATGGGAAAGCGTCAGGTAGTGTTTCTCTGTTGTGCATGTAGTCACTGTGAGTTTGATCTGACTTGATAGCATCAAACAACAACAACTAAAGCAAATGGGTAAAATGTCAGAATGAACAAGGAAGGTCATATGGTACTGTATGGTCTCTAACATCTCTAAATTCTAGGAAAAGATAGGGTAAGGGTTGCAGAAAAAGGAACTTTGCTCAGCTGGCTTCTTCAGTATCCTTATAAGAATAGCAGCTACTTCAATCTTATTTCTCCATGATATAACAGAGACATAACTTTGTAATTCAGGACATCTTCCTTGCCAAATAATCCTTTCACTTAATGCCGATCATTGTTAATCTCCAAAGTAATCCACTAAATAAAAGTCATATATGATTCATTGGCTCTGTTTCATATATTTTAGTTTATTGTATAGTTTTTGAATGATTATCCTCTGTCAGATGATGTGCTAAGCATGTGACACACATTATCTCATTTAATAATTACAGTGATTCTTACCATATATTCTATTATTATTATCTCCATTTCCTAAATGAAGAAAATGGACTCCAGAAAAAAAATAACTAATATACAGACACAACTAAGTCTTTGGTGTAGATTTACTTTGCTTAATAATCATTATTCCTAACTATCATACTTTAACTGCCTCCCACACAAATATCTTTATGCCTATATCAGACTAAAAGCAGGAGCTAGCCTGCTAGATGCACCACAGAAAACTGTAGTTTCACTCAATATACTAGTTTTGAGAAAATCTCCACATTTACTCTAAAATGCCTAGTGTCCTTGAGATTTCTTCAGGCGATTTAAGTATTATTTACAACCCAAATAAACTTGCAGCCACTCATGTTAGAGTTGCCCATAAGAGAAGCAGCTAGGTCATACCTCACTGCCTGTGATTTAAAGTATCTGCACTTGTGATTTCCAGTTTAGAGTTTGCATAGTTTGTTTTTCCTGTGCTAGGTATTTTATTATGTATGATTCCATCCTCCTGTCTGACAGTCACAGAAGCCTCTCATTGAGTTTCACTTTGAACAGCTCTGGAGTGAGTGACATTTTTGAGGTTCTCCAAAACACTTCTGCTAATGTGAACATCATGAATGCCACATGGTTTATATTGTAAGCCAGACCACCCGGAGTATATATCTTCCAAATGTGGTACCAATGTATAAAGCTTTAGGATTGAGGTAGTATTAGAAGAAAAATAAAAACTTTATATACACAGTTACTAAGCACTAGTACACATTTAAAAGCAGCAATTGTCAAAACCAAAATACTCCTACTCTGCACTCTTCACAAAGCAGTCCAAACTGAGTGTTAGCTTGTGCTATGTATGACTGGTTTTCCAAAAATTGCCCCATTTACTCCTCAACAAGGTATAAATCAGGTAGTCTGATAGTATTTTGTTGTTGTTGTTAGGTGCCATTGAGTCAGTGTCCGACTCATAGCAACCCTAGGTAGGACAGATGAAACACTATTATCAGTGCTTCTCCGCTATTCATAGGGGTTTCAATGGCTTATTGTTTTTTGGGGAGTGGGTTACTAGGTCCTTGTGTCAAGCCTACAGCAGCTGGTATTCCTGTGTGATGTCTCATCCAAGTACTAATCAGATCCGACCCTGCTTAGCTTCCGAGATCTGACTGGATGGGATGCCACAACGGTACAGCTGCAGGTGATAATATTTTTAGAGAATAATTTCATTCATACAAAGGGAAATTTGCCTCTCTGCCTATAGCATAAATATTTCATTAAGGGATTATGTCTTTTGTCAAATTGAGATAATCCAGAAAAAAAAGTGTGCCAACCAGAGGAGCTATCCTTCTGTATTTAGGTATATACCTCCTCAACAAGGTGACTCAGATAATACAATTTTTCTAGGATACACATTTGACATCTTTAGTTTCTACCCTAAGTCACAGAAACTTGCCTTGATGAGGGAAGGGCGTTTTTGTTACTTTTTGTTTTGTTTTGTTTTTCAAGGGGTTTTCCTCCTAAAATAATTTACCTCTTTATAATTTTTCATTGTCTCAATAAGTTGCTCATACCCTCTAGGGAAAATTTTGCTGAACTTATTAGTTGACATCAGACTTTTCAATTCAAATGCTTCCTTTGGTCCATAGGACGAATAAGGGACCTGGGCACCAGAGCAACATCTAGGCATTAAGTCTGCTTACCAAAGAAGACAGTCATTATTCTATAATTCTCTCTGCTAATTTCTTGTGGGAACAAAGCCTTTTGGCTCCCTGATGCTAATGAGCTTAGGCCATTTCTCTTGTTTCAAGTCCAAGGCAGGGATTTTTCTTCTTTTCTTCTCCCATCACCTTCAGGTGAGCTAATCAGCTCTGAGCAGCCATTGCTTTTGGAGCCTGTGAGGGCCCAGCTTCCCTCTTTAGTCCTTCCATCGTTAGCCAGGTCCCTTTTCCTCCCCAAGTCATTTCTGGCTCCCGTTTCCTTTGTATTTGTCTCCCCTTGTGGATGTCTGATAGCTTTCCTTCTGGAAACCACTCTGCAGGGATTTCTTTTTGTTTTCTAAACATGACTTTTAATTATACTTGGCTTATCTGGCCATGGACTGCTATGTAAATCCTGAGTTTGTGCCATGTAATGGCATTAGAGTTGGGGTGGCTATTGGCCAGAAAGGTGGCCTATATACCTCATTCTAGAATGGCCCATATGTAAGGGAACAGGGCTTATGGAGATGGTCACTTGTACCCCTGATCCAAGCTATGCACAATAGAACCTGATTCCCACCAACTGGGCTAAGCAAGCACAAACTTCAAAATGTTAAACGTATTTTATCCTGTTTGTATGCCTCACTATTTTTATGCCATCTCCTATTTTAAATATTTTTGTGAGAAGTTTGGGAATGTGATGATAAATGCCATCTTATTTAGTTAGGAAACATTTTTGTTTAATGGGGAAATTGCTATGCTTTATTGGTTGGGTGATCTTGTAAGGAGGAATATATGATGCAGCCTTGAAACAACAATTCTAAATTCTCTTTGTCGTTTCACTGAAGGTGTGCACTGGGGTTTTCTTTAATCATCTAAGAAAATACTTTGAATTTTTGTGAACTTCTAACAGTTCTTATATCCTAGTGTATTAGCTTGCTATCAGTAAATATTTTGAAGACATTTTTTATTTGATGCATGATAATCGTTGTTGAGAGAAATATCTGAAAAGAAAGGACTGTGACAAACTTACTTTTGAAGTATAGGCTCACAATCTTCAGAAAGCATTTCTTTTAAAAAAATGTCACCATCTATCAGTATTTTCAATAAGGTTTTCACTTGGTTTTTGTTTGGCAAAACTTAGTCTTATTCCTCAGTGAAGCATTACAAAGGAAATCATCAAATTATCAAAACCTGACGTTTCGTGATTACATGTAACTCTTAGAATTTAAACATATTTTTATTTGACCAGACATATTTTGTTTTCTTTTGAAATACCTTTCTGTCACTTAGAGCCAAGTCTTAATGCATTACTTATTCATTATACATAAACATTTATTTCTAGCTCCTGTTACAGTAAGGGTTGGGGTTTAGTTCAGTTAGTAGAGTGCTGGTCTATGCTCCTTCAGGACCCAGGTTCAATCCTTAGCACCACAAATATGGGAGAAGGATGTGGCAATCCACTCCAGAAGCAATCCTGAAACAATCAGCCATTGAAACCCCTAGAAGAGTCGCTATGTATTAGACCTGACTTGATGAACAACAATTATAATAAGGTGTATTAGAAGAAAATATATGCAAATGTGGCTAGATTTTTAAAAATTCCTTACCATGTATTTTACAAATTGAACATATGTTCTTACCCAACTAATTTTAAAAAAAGGACCATTTATTGCTCTGATATTTCAAAAGATACCTCAGGGCCCCTTAAGAAATCTATCCTCACCAAACAAAAGCAGTACTGTGTCACAGTCCGGGAATAGATAGCACATATTACAAAGACAAGTAAAGGCAAACACATTTCTTTGATTTCCCTGTGGGCACTTCTGGTCATGGTATTTAAAAGGAACAACCCAATGGAAAATGTTTTTCTTGCAAAACTCAAATATCTAATACTAACATTTACCTGGACCTGGATTCACCTTTGCAAGATGTAACTGACTGATCTTATAAACTTGAAAGCTACCAAACAAGTACAAGGTGAAATCTGCCTCCACATTCCTCTTCTTTGTCTCCTTGGATAGTCTGTGTCAAGATCTTCTGTTGTGTGGAGCCCAACATGCCAGAAAAGCCAAGAGAACTGTTTGCCTTAGCACTAATATTAGGGTGAATGTAAAATAGAGTCCTTGGCTTAAAAAATGTATATATTAGTTTGACCATTACCAGTACGTAATAAAAACTGAGTTAAAATCTTTTAATGTGAATGAGCTATGAGGGCTTTCTCAGCTGGTTCATACCACAAACTGATATTGAGTGTAAACTACGTACCAAGAACTGGTGACAAAGGGATAAAATATATTTTCTGTTCTTAAAGTTTTCACTATCTACTGAGTGGGGTAGATAGGCATATTTCTGAAGCACTGTGAAAATGAATGAATGACTGCAAGTCTGAAGCATTATGAGAATGGGAGGGAAGAGAGAAAATGTGATGAAACCAGTTGACAATATCCATCAAGACTAATTTTAAAATAGTTTTAAAGGAAAACCATTGTTGTTGTTAGATGCCGTCAAGTCTGTCTCATAGTGACCTTATATACAACAGAATGAAACACTTCCCAACGCTGTGCCATGTTTGGCACTGGTCAGTGATTCTCTGCTGTTCACAGGGTTTTCAATTAGAGATTTTTGGGGGGGAAGGAGTGGGTTGCCAGGTCCTTTTCCCATTTTTGTGGTGCTGGAAATTGAACCCAGGGCCTGAGAGAGCACAGAGAAAGCACTCTACCAACTGAGCTCATCTCTACCCCTGAGGGAAAACCATGCTCATTTTAACCTCAAGGTTCATTTTTGAGGGTGAGGATGGTCAAAATGACAGAGAGAAGATCAAGAGAAAATGCAAAAGACCCTTAAAACAGGCTGGTGTACTTTGTAGTCAACAAGCAGACTGGTGGTACTGGAGCAAAGGCTGTCAAAGAGCAAGTGCTAAGAGAGATTGCTAGATAAATACCATCAGCTCTGGAGAGCATTGCAAACCACTGAGTGTTTCCCTGAAGCTGATTAAGATGAAGGACTATCTGATTTGTATTTTAGGAATCATTCATTGCTGGTCATGTGGAAAAATTTTGAAATATTTGTCAAATCGTAGGCATGATGAACATGGTGGGTAAAACTGGTGAAAAGGTAGAAAGATGATGAAAGGAAATGGAGAGCTATTTTGGAAGCAAAACCAACAGAAAAATATGTTTTGATAATGGTATGAAGGAGAAGGTAGAGTGGAGTATGGGCTTCTGTGTCTTGCTTGAGGACTGGATAGATTTTCATGATAAAGATGCAATGTGCTGGTCAAAGATAGAACCTCATTTTTTTATCCCTCCCCAAATAACTGACCTGTGGCAGATGAAATAATATATTAAAAGGAGGCTCTTGGACTGAGCCTCTAAGCATGGATACTATGTTTAAAAAATGGAGAGTAGAAATTGGTTAATGTAATCAGACTCGGTTCTATATGTAGTCTATGATGTGTGATAAACACTATGGTGAATATTTAAATAAAAAGCTTATTATAATAAAAAACATATTGCCATTCTTCCTCCTTGAAATACTCTCCCTGGCTTTGAACATAGTCATCTCATCATTCTTGCCACTTTCTGAAGCAGTTCTGGAAGTCCTCTTTTGTGAGTGTTTTTAGTTTCATCCTCCATCATGACAACACTCCCGGTCACCCATCGCTTCTGATATGGTTATTTCTGCCAAAATAAAAATATTTTAGTGTCTCCTAATCCACCTTACTCACCAGATATGGCACTGTGCATCTTCTGGCTCTTCCCCAATGTCAAAATGACAACAAAAGATAAGTGTTTGGTTCAGCATATTGAGGCAGCCATGACAGTACAACTAAAGACACTCATGAAAGAGGACTTCCAGAGCTGCTTCAGAAAGTGGCAAGAATGATGGCATAAGTATGTTTGAAGCCAGGGGAAGTATTCTGATGGGGATTATTAGCAATACATCTTTTGCTGTAATTTTTTTTAACTTAAAGATTTAGTGTACCTTTTGGCCACACCTCATACGTGCAGTCACAGTGAGAGACCCCCGGGTGCTGAGGTTGAATAAAAGCCCACAGAAGGGCAAATGGCTTTCACACTATTGGTAAGAAAGTGGGTTGTTCTTTATGTTCTCATGGTCTTTCCTGATTAGTCAGGGAAAGACAGAGGAGGAGAAGAACTTCAAGAAACTAATCTTGTGTGGGGTGGAGAACTAAGACAGAGAGTTCAGTTAGAAAACTGCTATGGAGTAATCAAAATAGGAGACCATGAGACATGGAGAGTAGGGGGCCTAAACATATGAGGTTGCAATGGAAGTAGAAGTGATGAGTAGGCATAACTAGTGTAAGAAGTTGTGATGGCTTAGTGGTAGTGTCCAGCATGGCACTGCAGAGAGCCACCATTCAGCGTGGCTGCCTTATCTGAGGAATTCCCTTAGTTTACACCTCCACTCAGATTAAGCTGGGTCTTTGGCTTTGTCTCAGGAAAAAATTTCAGGAGAAGCCAGAGAGAGTGAAACAAATTTATAGAGTTTATTAAGTTCACACTTTAGAATGCATGTGACCACTGTAGAGAGGGAGGAAAAAGAGAGAGAGCAGCATCTAAGACACAGATGAGAACTTACCAAGGGAGCAAAACATTGAAAGCCAAAAACAGGGAGGTGCACTTGTTCCCTCTGGTTTTATTTAACCTAGGGCACACCCATGTGATGCCAGTCCTGGGTGCCCAGCTCTGGACACCTAAGGTGATATGAGCCTAGAAAGGCCTGCCATGGGCTGGGGAAGTGTCAATAAGATCAAAAGAAGTTCCATTGTTTGGAACTTTCTATTGGAGGGACTTCCCTTTAGTAAGATGAGATTAAACATTATATTAGTTTAAGAAAAGAATCAGGAGGGAGTTGCCTGGGCACATCTCAAAGAAGCATAGAATTACAGAGGGGAGGTGAAACTTAAAGGTTATATACATTTTTGACTCCAAGCATGGCTTATTGCAATTTTAACATTTCCATTATTTAAAATGTCTCTCAAAAATAACGTCTCTAAGCACACAGTCTTCATAGCAGTCTTCTTGGTTGTTGTGTGAAAGTTCTTGACTCTCAGCTGGTAAGATTCAAAGCAGAGCCTGGGGTAATAGCTCCTTACTTTTCCATGTCCTCTACATTTCCCTCTTTCTATCCTGCCTCAGTAGGAATGAATCAAATTTGTGTGTGTGTGTGTGTGTGTGTGTGTGTGTGTGTGTTGTCTTCCATAGGGTTCAAACTGTGTTTTGGTAGGCCTGGAAAGGGTTAGCAATTTTCTCGTAAGGCCCAGCAAGAACTATATATTAACTTCATTCCCATATTAGAAGTATTGATTGTTCTGTGCCAGCAATGACTGGAAACTCAGGTTTGCAAAATACTTGAAAATTCTTGCTCTAAAAGACTCAGAAGTGACTAAAACACCGTTTCCGATAGATTTTTTTGGTTTTACTTATGGAATCAATAATATAATGCTATTAATGAAGCTTTCAAAAAGAAGAGCTATTATCCAAAATCTTTATTCAAAATATTATTTTTGCATATTAGGTTCATTTTTCTGCTATGTTCATCTTACAAATTCTTTTCCTACTTTCTTGCTTATATATGTGTTCTATATAGGTTCCATATCGCTGCTGCTGCCATAGTTACCATTTACAGTGTCCGCATACCATTTAATCATGTATCTGTATAATAATGTTCATAGCCACTCTCTCCCTTATACATAGTTCAGTTGTATACATAGTCAGTGGTAGACCTGTTACATGCATGCAGTCCTTTCTTCTTTTGATAACATCTGTCCAATATAAATAAATCCAATATACAAATATGAGCCACATATATAACATGAAATTTTCTCTAATATGCTAATGTTAATTGTTATTGTTGTTAGGCGCTGTTGTCTCTTGTCTGACTCATAGCCACCCTATATACGACAGAATGAAACACTACTCAACACTGTGCCATCTGTGGCACAATTGTGTGCTTCTCTGCTATTCATAGGGTTTTCAATGGCTAACTGTTTGGGGAGTGGGCTGCTGAGATCCCCTCCCAAGCCTAGAGCACCCAGTATTCCTAGGCCGTCTCCCATATAAGTATTAATCAGGACCAAACCTGCATAGCTTCCAGGATCTGCCAAGATTGGATGTGAGAGTGGTACAGCCACATTAAAAAATAACATCTGAATAAAAACATATTTGAGCCAATATATTAAAACATTTTATTTATACATATCAAAATTTTTTAAAATTAAATATTTTATATACTTTTTTTTGAGATTCAATAGGCATTTTAAACTTCTTATTGTTAGGTGCCATGAAGTTCAACTCATAGCAACCCTATGCAAAACAGAATGAAACTCTCTCCTAGTCTGTGCCAGGCACATGATCTCTTTTTATGTTTAAGCCTATTGTTACAGACACTGTGTCAATCCATCTTTTGCTGATCTGCCATTCTCCCAAACATGATGTCCATCTCCAGGTATTGGTTCCTCCCGACTACATGTCCAAAATACATAAGACTCGATCTAGCCATTCTTGCTTCCAAGGAGCACTCTGGTTGCACTTCCTCTAGGATGGACCTGTTGGTTCTTTTGGCAGTCCATAGTGTATTCAATATTTGTCTCCAGCACCATAATCAAAAGCATCAATTCTTCTCCTGCTTCCCTCATTCACTGTCCAGGTTTCACAATCATATGATATGACTGAAAATACCATGACACAAGTCAGGCACACCTTTGTCTTCAATGTGACATCTTTACTTTTCAATACTTTAAAGAGGTCTTTTTAAACAGCTTTTACCAATGCAATGCGTCTTTTGATTTCTTGACTGCTGTTTCCGTGGGTGTTGATTATAGAACCAAGTAAAGCAAATCTTGGACAGCATCAATCTTTTCTCTATTTATTAAGTTGCCTAGTGACCCAGTTGTAAGGATTTTTGTTTTGTTGATGTTGAAGTGCAATCCATACTGAAGGCTGTGTTCTTTGGTCTTCATCAGTAAATGTTTCAAATTCTCTTCACCTTCAGCAAGCAAAATTGTGTCATGTGCATAATGCAGGTTGTTAATGAGTCTTCCTCCAATCATGATGCCACATTGTTATAGTGTATGTCAATTTGGGGTAGTTAAATATCAAATGTGCAATGTGGCTTGTAGTTATTGTGGGAGACAGCACAGTTTCAGTGGTTCTTCTAAAGAGAAATTCATAGTCATAGTGTTACTAGTTTTACGATGGAATAATTTTGATACTTTGTTTTCATATAGTTATTCACTTTTCCAGGTAAAATCTATCAACTTAAGCTGCCTTTTTCTTTAAGTCAGCAAATTAATTCACTATTTACTACATATTCGTACTGAGCCAAATGTTAAAGTTTTTATAACAAATAATGAGCTGCTATTGCCTTTACTCAGAATCAAACATACTCAAATTTGAATTGTAAAACTACGTAAATATACTAATTTGAAAAAGATAGTCAAATTTGTTTTTAAAATACATACATAATATGCCCAGAACTATTTAAATTATTTTATATAAACTCTTCTTCTTAATAATAATTTTCAGTTAATACCCCATGGCAATATTCAAAAAGAAAGACACTGTGGGGTGGCAGGGAGAAAGAAAAAAGATGGAGAAAAGAAAACTGAGTCTGTACAAACAATCAAGGAAACCAATACTGTTTGGTATGGCCAATCCAGATAATTCCATTCCCCTACCCCAAACAAAACACTTGTCTCCTTCCTACCCCTGCACATGACTGACATCTATAATTCCCTCACCAGCAAATATCACTTTGCTCAGGGAGATAGATTCCAGCCTCCCATATCTGGGTCTGTTCTGCTCCACAGGGGTGAATTGCCAATTCTATCATACCAGCTTCCGCTTGAATTTTCAGCTGTAATTGTTCACATTCTTGCAGTACTTATGCTACGAGGGCAACAACATCAACAAACAGAAGCATTTGCAGTTTCTCTCCATCTACTGGGAAACCGCCTTCCTAATCAATTCTCCTCAGCAAATGCTCCAGGACAGTGGAAAATTCCTTGGGCGAGAGATAATACCACCCAAGGGAAAATGCATTTATAATTGATGTGGTAAAAAGCTGTCAGACAGACATGGGTTTTCTCAACCATTTTTGTAAACACTGTTAGCAGCCCTGCCTACAAAACGCAGAAGTCTACAATCTCTCTACCTCTGGGTAAAAATTGCATGCAGCAAGGAAAAATCCCTCTACAAGATCTTGTGGTTATGTCTGTTGATTCCCCTAAAACTGAGTAATCATAGAAACTCTTGGCTTATGTTTAACTAACCATGTAATGTTTTAAAAAATGAGTTTAAATAAAGGACTTGATTTACTGCTGTGTGTATAGCCAAGGGTGAGAGGAGGAAAAAAGAAAAATATGAAAGGAGTTTCACCAAAGTTAAGGTTGCCTGTTCTTAAATGGTCTGGCAAGTCATCAGGAAAAGAATGTGATTTCCCTGTATTCTTTGTTTAGAAAAATATTTCAGAGATCTGTGTAATTTTTTAGCTATCAAATGTGAAATTTTCCATCTTATGCATGGAATTATACTTACTTTCTTTCTTGCAGTACTGGATGACTGAACCCAGAGGCTCACACATGAGGCAAATGGTTTACCACTGAGCTGCACCCCCAGCCCATTTTAACTTTTTAAAATTTGAGACAGGATCTCCCTAAATTATGCAGGGTGACCATACCCTTGAACTTGTGATCCTGCTGCTTCAGACTCCCAAATTGCTAGAATTACAGGCTTGTGTCACAGCACCTGACTGGAATTATACTTTATTCTTACCTAATTTGTAGTTGCTTTTGTTGTTGTTGTTGTTGTTAAGTGTCCTCCAGTGGGGTCCGACTCATAGCAACTCTCCTAGGGTTTTCAGTGGCTGATTGTTTCTGGATTGCTTTGGGAGTGGATTGTCAGGTCCTTCTCCCAGTACTTGCTTTCAGGGAACTATAAAAAGAAACAAATGTATTTTATTATATTTGAATAACCTCAAGAGTTAGTCAGAATGACATATGTGCTACAGAACTGTTGTTAAGTGTCATCAAGTCAGGTCTGACTCTTAGCGGCCCTAAATACAATAGATGAAACATTCCCCAGCACTGTGCCATGCCAATGTCAATGTTTCTCTGCTATTCATAGGGTTTTCATGGGCTGATTGTTCTGGGATTACTTTGGGTGTGGATTGCCACTTTCTTCTCTCAATTTTGTGGTGCTGGGGATTGAACCCAGGGATTCAGAGATTTCAGAGCAGCACCCTACCAACTGAGCTACAGAACTAGGAAAAGTTTAAGTAGCATTCAAGGTAGTTTTCACCTTTCCCTGGGCATTGGATTTTGAGTGTATAATTCCACACCCATGAGCATAATGATACCCATCCCCCCACACACAATACAAAATCATGCTAGAGTTTCAGTTCTCTACTCATATTTTAATTTTGAGAAAATACTGCTAATTTAAACAGTCTGATCCTCCCTGCTCACTTGACAAATGGAGCTAATATTATCCACCTTCAAGAATGAGGAGATATTTAACAGCGCTATGTAGGTAATGAAAAAAAGGAAAACTCTCCACTAGATGGATTGATATAGCTGTAACAATGGACTTAAACATAAATAAGACCATGTGCTTGGCACAGAATCAGGGAGTGTTTCGTTCCATTGTACATATAGTCGTTATGAGTCAGACCCGACTCTATGGCACCTAACAACAACAGCAATTTAAGTAAAAGCCCTCTTTTGTAGTAGGCATGTAATACACAGTGACATTAAAACAATACTGTCATCATGGTGAACTGCAGGAAGAAGCACTAAAGTTTATTTAATTGGGATTTAATTATATGATTTGAATGATTTATTGTAGGATTGGAGTGGAGTGTGTCTCATCAGTTCCTTGAGTAACTTTGTGGGAGTCTTGCCCAAATTCATTTCTGGATTAAATTAAGCCTCACTAACAACCACCACAACAACACTGGTTTTAGTTTGGGCAAAAGAGGGTCCTGAGACTTGAAAGTGTCCCGGTGAGATTCTGACTTTCTACTGTATTTCTCTGTCACTTGCTTATCCCTTGTTTTTAACTGAGTACTGTTTATAATTTTTCTTAAATTCATTCCTGTCTGTCTCTACTATATAAATGAAAAACAGATAGCAGCAGAACCTTGAATATTATATGAAAACGGTGGCCCAAAGTGATACTTTCCTTTTTCATGGTTAACTCTGCCCACATCCTTTCTGAAATAGATCTGTGATCTTTCTCTCCTGGCAAAGGAAGAAGCCTTTACTCTTGACTTCATCTGGCAAGGAGAAATTGCAGGCCTATGTTAGAGCTAAAAGGCAGTTGTCTGGCTAAATTTGGAGACACGCAGACCCAGAGACAGCATAGTGTAGTGTCAGGAGCACAGATTGTAGAGCCAGACAGCTAGGATTTGAATCTCAACTGTGCCACTCAGGAGTTGTATGATCTTGAGTAAGTAACTTAATACTGCTGTGCCTTTGTTTCCTCATTTGTACTGGTCTTGATCTAGACAGTAAGATGTTACATTCAAAAGGGGAAATTTAAGAGTACTTAATAAAGGGATTATTTGTGAAGTTGTAAGCAGACTTAAGGAAAATGAGCAAGGGAGAGTAGAGTGCTCGGCACAATAAAACATCATACACCTCCTATGTCTGAAGGGGCTGCAGAGAAAGTGGATAATGGAATCTTTGGAGAGTTATAGCTGTAGGAGTGAGATAGCTATGGAAGTTGTGGGTTTTGGTAGAGAAAAGTGTTCCTTGTCAAAACATAGCCTGGCAGAAAGGAAGCTGGTGAAGTAAAATATTGACCTTTCTCTCCTCCCACCCTGTATTATATTTTGCTAGTATCTCCCCCTAGCCAGAGTCAATGATAAGCCAGAGGGCAATGAGCCTGGTTAGGAGGCACTATTTGCAGAACACTGGGAATCATATTTCATGTATCTTAAGCATGATATAGCCTGCAGCTGTACCACTGTGGCATCCGATCCCATCAGATCTTGGAAGCTAAACAGTGTAGGACCTGGTTAGTGCTTGGATGGGAGATGGCCTGGGAATACCAGGTGCTATAAGCTTGGGAAAAGGACATAGCAACCTACTCCCCCAAAACAATCAGCCATTGAAAACCCTATGAATAGCAGAGAAGCACTGACAATAATGTTTCATCTATTGTACATAGGGTCACTATGAGTCAGACACTGACTGGATGACACCTAACAACAAAGCATTGTATACATTTTTTATTTTACAGACATTGTATAGTCTTATAATAATCATGCCTATTAAGTTATCAGACATAAAGACAGCTCAAGAGTCTATAAGAACTTAATTATCTCATTGTAGAAATATACATGATTTAAGAATAAGAAACAAGATTTCTCAGTATGTGCCATTATACCTGAAGAAGAAGAAGGTGCCTGTTAACACAAACATTTCAGCCAGGACTGCATGCAGAATTTTAGCTTGAATTTTCTTTCTTTAATAGCAGGTGTTCATTTTAACAGATGAAACTACAGCCAGAATGCGTGGAAGAAGAATAGGAGAAAAATGTAGAAATTGTCAGACTTGGTGTCTCAGCTTTAAAGGAGAATAGGGTCCTAGTGGTGACTGGTCAACTTTGATTGGTATAACATGAGCAAGAGCTATGAGTGAAAGCTTATGTCTCTACTAACGGATACGTTTTAATTAAGTATCTCCTTGTATTGGGGCAATATACTGCATGGGTGGGACATACACTGATACCTCATACTAGTGTCACACCTTTGGGGATTATCATTAAGGAATTCACAAACATAGGAGATTCACCATGCAAGGCAGACATGATCAGTTCATAAACTGGTGCTGATAGTAGTAGGTGTTATATGAATTTCACAGTTTGAGGAGCATCCAGATAAGTGGAGATGAAGAAAGTCTTAGTAGAAAGCAAAGATTTAACCAGGGCCTTGGGTAGAATATGTTTTTTTATATAGGCAAAAAAGAGATGGGAAAGAAATTTATCATGGTGGTGAACTTGAGAAGTGAATGGGGTATAAAATTGTGGAGCCTGGAGGTTGTCTGCATAGGAGAATGCATTCCTTTGTATAAGAAAATTGAACTAATCTGACAGAAACACTTGGAGGGAAGATGTGAACTAGATCCTAAGTGGTACCACAGGCCCAGGAAAGATAAGATTTTGAGCATAAGTCCAAGGATTTTTCACATCCTTTTTGTCTATTCAGCTGAAGACTTAGCTTGAGGAGTTGATTTCCATTTTGTCTTTCAGATATGGATACAAACACATTATTTCTAGACTACCTATATTTAAATCAATGACTAGTACAGAGACATCCATGCATGCTAACTGGCTCAAATAGACTATGTATTATTTTGTTATTTGTTGTTCAGAATGTATTGATCCCTCTCAACTTTCTATCTACTCTCTGATAGACACAGAAGTCAATATAACTATATTAGAATTGATCTTTTATTCAGAAAGCTGACCTCAAGCCAATACTAATGGATTGGGGATATAGAACCAAGGCAGGACATGAGTGCCTGCCAGTCTTGCACTGGGAATGACATTGTTTGGAGTGATGAAGTACAAGGCAAGAGAAGGCTGCAATCTTGTAGTCAATCTGCTCAGTTAATGCACATGGCACTTAGAGCCCACGGAGTCAATAAGCATGGGTGAGTGCTCATGTCTTGCTTCATTTTTTCTG
Source organism: Pedetes capensis (assembly GCA_007922755.1). Classification (NCBI taxonomy): domain Eukaryota; kingdom Metazoa; phylum Chordata; class Mammalia; order Rodentia; family Pedetidae; genus Pedetes; species Pedetes capensis. Next base: position 60,583 of record VMDO01006187.1, on the reverse strand, counting down.
GGAGTTGAAACTATCCCAATTAATGATATGAAACAGCAAAGCAAAACATCTCAGTGTCATTCCTAGAGAGGATTTTCTCAAATTTGCTCCCTTCTTATGATTAGAGATTGTCAGAGACAGAATAGCTCATAATGAAATGGATAAGGCCAGTGGAGAAATTTCTCTCAAGACAAAGTGCCCAAGGGAAAAATGATGGAAAAATAAAATCAGGCAGCACAAAATAGAAAACCTGAATGGTATATGAAAATATGCTTAAAATCATTAACCAAGATAACTACATATTAAAATGACATGAATGACTATTTCATACCCACAAAATGATCAAATTATACTCTGAGAGAACCAAGTGCTGGCAAAGTGTGAAGGTGTAGAAACTGTCCTATACTGCTAGAGGGGTGTAAAATCATACGATGGCTTTGAAGAGCAACATGTCATTACCAAATGCAGTCTGTGTAAATTTTATGACCTATACATTTGATCCCGAGGTACATACCCAAGAGAAATGAGTAGATTTGTCAAAAACCATACAAAAAAGCATGTTGTAGCATGTTTCAGAGAACAGTGCACTAGAAGGAACCAAAAGGTCCCTAGTGATAATAAAATAAATATTGGTACATCCATATATCACAACAAATAATATATACCACTGAAGCTATATAGGCTATGGTTGTATAAATAGAAATAGGTGGATCTCAGACATATAATGTCCATTGAAAAAGTAAGTCATAAATAAATTTACCCAATGTGTTTCCATTTAAATAAAAACCATAGTAAACTAAGCTAAACAATAACATTTTTCAGTTATATTACTATGTAATAAAACTGACTTTGAAAAATCAAGGAATAATAAATATGAAATTCAGAGTAACAGAAGAAAGGAAGAGGGATACAATAAAAAGGGAACATGCTTAGAGTATCTTAAACACTGCTCTTTGTAAAAGTCAGGCAGTCTCTCTATCTACCAGTGCACACACATACATATAAAAACATATATGTGTGTGAATAAATGCATGCTCATCTACTCACTTTTCTCTGTTTGATATACTTGTTATTAGGTTGTTAGGTGCTGTCCAGGTGGATTCAACTCATAGCAACCCTATGTACAACAGAACAAAAAACTCTCCAACACTGTGCCAAGCCTAGTGCTATGTCAATGCTTCTCTGCTATTCACAGAGTTTTCAATAGCTCATTGTTTCGGAGTGGGCTGCAGAGTGTTTCTCCCATTTTTGTAGTGCTAGGGACTGAACCCTGGGCCTCAGAAAGCACAGAAGGAGCACTCTACTAACTTAGCTAAGCCCAAGTCCTTGTTGGATGTATTCAATAAAGAATAAACTGCCGGGAGCGGTGGCACACACCTGTAATCCCAGCAGCTTGGGAGGTGGAGGCAGGAGGATTGCAAGTTCAAGACCAGAGGCAGTCTGCATAACTTAGCGAAACCCTGTCTCAAAAAGTAAAAAATGGGCTGGGGATGCAGCTCAGTGGTCCAGCACTTGCAGTGCATGCAGGCGCAAGGCCCTCGGTTCAACCCCCAGTACCGCAAAAAAAAAAAAAAAAAAAAAAAAAAAAAAGAAAGAATAAATTTAAGCTGGGCATGGTGACACACACCTATAATCCCAGAACTCAGGTGGCAGAGGCAAAAAGATTGAGCTGGGGGCCAGCCTGAGCTACATAGCATGTTCCAGACTGAGGTAAGTAGCAAAAATCTGTCTCAAAATAATTAAGTAAATAAGTAATTAAGTAAGTAAATAAATAAGTAAATAAATAAACCCACTTACATTTATTACTTCACTGTGGACAAAAGGCAGTTTGTGTTTTATTTTTTACTCAGTTGAAGAGCTGTACTTGCACTTCTATTTTTGGTATAAGTTGTGGTTTCCACACAGAAAAGAAGTAGAAAACAACCTGTGCCTCCAGTTGTTTTTCCATTTCTCTTCTTCACACCACATAAAATCTTGAACTTTCCATTTCTCACTCTCAAACACACTCCACTCAGACCTTTGTCCCCATTTTTACACCAAGACTTTTCCCCCTAAATACCAATGACTTCTTAGAAATCTGGGTCACAGTTTCTCAGTCTGTGTCTTATTTGATACATCAGTTGTAGCCATGTAACTTATCACATCATCTTCCTCGAAGCATTTCACGTGGCCTCTGGGACACCTCTGAGCAATCCCCCTAAATTTCTGGTCTCTATTTTCAGTCTGCTTGGCTGATTCTGCCTCAATTTTACAACCTCTTGCTTTGCAATGCTCCAGGTTTGGTTCTATAGTCTCTTCTCTATCTGTACTCACCTTAGATGTATTTTCAATCAGTCCTCTTCTTTTAAATAACCATCATCATGGTAAAGGTGCTTAAATTTTTCCAACCAGCCCAAATCTTTCAGGATCTCTGGACATATAATCGAGTACTTACTTGGTGTAAGTTGTCTTACAGGCATCTTAAACATGCATTTTGCACAGCAAACTTTTGAATTCTATCTACACTCCCTTCCTGCTCCCTTTCAGGATCCCTATCAGGACATGGCCTGCAGATCTGGAAAGCTAAGCAAGGTCGGGCCTGGTTAGTACTTAGATGGGAGACTGCCTAGGAACACCAGGTGCTGTAGGCTTGGGAGAAGTACCTGGCAACCCACTCCCAAAAATCAATCTGTCATCGAAAACCCTATGAACAGCAGAGAAGCACTGACAATAGTGTTTCGCCTGTTGTACATACACGGTCACTATAAGTCAGATACTGACTTTATGGCACCTAACAACAACAACAATCAGGACATGGTGCTCAACTGCTCAAGCCAAACACTTTACATGTCATTCTTGAGGCCTCTTTCTCACTCCCCCAGTGGTCAATCCAAGTTGGTCTTAACTTCAGAATATATCCCCCACTGTCCCTGTTCACCATTTCCACATCTACCACTGTAGTTCAGATTTCTACAACCTGTTATACTCTTACAATAATTACAATTAGTTGCTTCTCTAATTCTACATTTGCCTTCTTCAGTCTGCTTTTCCCAGCACAGCTAGAATGAACCTGCTGAAAATCAAATCAAATGATATGCCTTCTACATAAAACTTTACTAAAAGCCAAGTCAGTACCATGGACTCTATGCCTTGTACTTGAGTCTCTGTCTAATTACCCAGTGCCATCTACTGTTCTCTACCTCTGCACTCTGCTCCAGCTTTGCAGGCTTTTTTTCTTCCTTTATTGAAGCAAACATGATCCTTCTGGGACTTTTACACTGGCTAATCCTTCTGCCTATTATAATCTTCTCCCCAGACATTTTTCAGAGCCATCTTCCTATCTTCATTCTGGTTTCTTCCTGTTAGCCAGGCTTTCTTTAACTACCTTACTTAACAAAATGCTTCTATAACTCTCCATCTTCCTATTCTGCTTCATTTATTTTTTTCAAGGAATTTACCATTCCTTGACATAACATGTCTTTTTGTTTGTTATTTTATTATCTGTGTCTCCTTTCAGAATATAAACTCAAGGAAGATAGGCTGTTTTTGTTCATTACTGTATTTCCAACACCCAGCATAGTGATGACTCTATGATTGACACTTGATTAATATTTACTGGATAAATGAATCTGTGGATGAAGTGAGTATATAGTTTAAAATTTGGTTCCTAACATTTTATATCAGTTTTTCCTCTCAGCTATTCTCAGAGCAGTCTTATCATTTGCTCATATCTCCCCTTAAATTTATGTATATTCTTGATATATCTTAATAGGCAATTTCTCTAGATAAACATTATAACAAATTAATATCTAAGTGTTATTTTTCATTGTTGAAATCATTTACTTTCTCTTTTGTCTATTCTTTATTTTCTATCTTTAAATGTGAGTGAATTAACAATCGAGATTTAGCCAGTGTGGATTAAATCGGTTCTGACTTATCACTTCCCATTGGATTGGTCATTCAGCTATATGCCATGGCCACTGTACAATTGTGATGTGTGCAGTAAAAAGCATGGTGAACGTGGCTTCATGATGGCCCATATATATTTTCCTAAATTACACATCATGCCAACTTTATTTAACCCAAATTATTTTGATTGTTCACAATTTGATACAGAGTAAGTGGAAACTATTTTTCCAATTAGCTTTTGAAAGTTCAATGCTAAATTAATTATGATGTTGTGCATGTTAAGACAAGACATACTCATTGCTGACCCTTCCAAAGTTTTGTTGAGATGAATAAAATGAGTCAATAAAGCTAAGCTGTTATAAGGTAAAGTAAGTTTCCAGAAAGCTTATTTGATTAGAATGACTAAAAAACTGAATATTATACTGAATTAAAATCAGTTAATCTCTTACCTCACTGACTGGCAGTCAGTTTGAAATAAGGCAACATCTGTAATAAGCCCTAAGACTAATGGTCCTTTCGCTCAGTTGCTGTGGCCCATGTTGGAGCTGCTGGAGGCTGCGGGATGATGACCACACTTCTCTTCCTTAATCCTTATGGTGCTTCCTTTTATGCTCATAATAAAAAATTTCCACAATGTCACGAAATCATGCTCCATGATTCTGCTCTTCTCTGCTCCTCAGATCCTCTGCTCCAATTTAAGTAATCCTTGTGTCTTCCCCTAATGATTGCTCAGTCTCACCTTGCAGCCTCTGCTAATGATATCCCCAACTGATCTGTTTTCCTTCCCCTTTTTTGTACATATATTTACCTATATTTCAAGGTCTACCTAATTGAGGCCTCCTCGGCAGAACCTTGCCTATTCACCTACGGGAAGGAATTTCTTGATTCTCTGAAGTCTCAGAGCATGTTTGTATGTGAGCACCATATATTTGACAGTTGATCAAACACATCATATCTTTGTAATGTTAATTTTCTCCATACACAGAAAGGCATGTGTCCTTGTGTATATACACTGCAATAAGATGTTGGAAGTTCCTTGTTAGCAGGGGCTATCTTTTAATTCCACAAAGTATTCAGGCAATTCATCTTCACAGGTTCTTGAATATTTTTTTCTGTTTTGCAACATTGTTTTGTGAGTCAAGTGGCTGTTATTTGCATTTAACTTCTAAGGTGAGACATCCTGGTTTCATTGCTCCCTTTTATTTTTGTAGCCTTTGGGGGGATGAGAAAGAGGCCTCGATCCTTGCTACAGATGGCTCATTCTGACTTTGATCCAGCCAAGGTGGGACTCCATTAATTCAGGAATCTCCCAGTTGCTTTTATGGCAGCAGAAGATGATGGCACTGCTGTCATTATTCTTTGCACGTCTGCAAAAATATTTAAAGGAATGAATACAGGGAGCCTAGGTTTGATCAGCTTTCTGAGGTTGTAAAAGAGTAAAAAGAAAAGCAAGGAGAAGAAACTCCTGAGTGGAGTCAATGGATCATCCAACAAGCTGGGAAATCTGCTATGTTAACCCTCCAGCCCTGATGAATGGCACAGGCTTCAAAATATGTACACCTCACTCACATCTCGACACTCCGGGTTTACAAAGCATTTTTCTGTGGTCTCAGATTCTGTCACAGCAGCACTATGAGTATGAAGGAGAAATTGTCCCAATTTTTATAATATCTATATCGAAAAATGATTTCTGTTTCAAAAATCTCTTTTCCCATCAGAATTTTTTTTTTTTTTTTTTTTGGCCCCTTGGAAACCTTGCCTTGTGAAGTCCTGAAAGCCAGGAGTGTGCCCATTGTGGCGCCTGAAAGCCTTCAACTGATTGCCTTGCCTCTCAGACCCTCTCCTGCTGTGTGCTTCTTTTCAGCACCAAATAAGTGTCAGACAATTAGAGATGGGACTGGAGATGTGTAAATTGTACTGTCGCCTCAACAAATTAGTAATTTTGTGATAATACACTGCCCTTGTAACATGGTTAGAGTTACCGCAGTTACCTGCCTCTGTTTGTGCTAAAAGGCCGTGGGTAAGATTGATGAAGATCCTGTGTGGTGATTCATTCTCCTTCCTGACATCCTCCCTCCCCCTCGTCTCCCAAGAAATGAGACATTAACCAGCTCTGGGACTTGAACAAAGCCTCTGCCTATGCCCTCTGTGCAGGCTGGCACCGTCCTGACAATCACAGCGTGGCAGAGGTCTAGCTGCCTGCCTTGGACAGGTACAGGAAGGAAGCAGAGATGCAATGGAGGGGAAACCAAACCACACACGCCACTTTTGATCCAGGCTGTTTTTAATTCAATGGCCAGGTCTTTAATAGGAATTGATATTGAATTCAAAAACCTCAGAGATGCTGCTTTAACTTAAAAGGTTATAAATATTGACTGCAGATATCCTGGTGTTTGTCTTTCCATAATACATAGATATGGCAATCATTCCTCCATGGAGTTGCTGCTTCCAGGCCCTGACCTTTCTATAGGAAGAAGTGTGTGCTTCTGAAAGGCCCTCCCCTGGATGGGTAGCTGCCTGCTCACTTGCCTCAGGACAACTATGGCTACATTTCTAAGGAGCAAGAGAGCAGAAACAGAATCTTTTGGTTGAGAGAGTCCCCATTAAACCCCACATAGCAGTATGCTGTTTCCATATGATAATGAGACAGTCTTATGAGAAGGACTGGATGTAGTGCCCTGGCTAGGATATAGTTTCCTTTTTGGTAATGGTTTGCCCCATAATCATGGTAAGTTTACCATACACTGATTCTAACAAAATTCCTACAGAAATGTAAATGTTCAAGAATAGCCAAGGAAATTTCAAATAGGCAGGCAGAGTGAATCTTCCCTTTTAAATATTAGGATATTATGCAGTTACAAGGCAGTGTGGCAATGATGTGGGGCCCACCAGTACCTACACAGAAGGGAATAAAGACTGACCTGGGGACCGGTAGGGAAGTGGAGTACAGGTGGTGTGGGGAAAGTGGGAGAACTTCTGGGAAAGGACAGAGTAAAAACTGACTGGGTAGATTGTGAAAGCAATTCCCAATCCTACAGCCCAAGTTTTTACTTATACTTGTTGTTGTTAGGTGCCATCAATTCGGGTCCCACTCATAGCAACCCTATGTACAACAGAAGGAATCACTCCCTGATTCTGTGCCAAGCATACCATCTTTTTTTTTTTTTCAGTACTGCGAGTTAAACTCAGGGCCTCGCACTTGCATGCTCTGCAAGTGCTGGACCACTGAGCTGCACCCCCAGCCCATTTATTTCCTTTTTGAGACAGGGTCTCACTAAGTTATGCAGACTGCCTCTGGTCTCGAATTTGCAATCCTCCTGCCTCTGCCTCCCAAGCTGCTGGGATTGCACGCATGCACCACCACGCCTGGTGCACACCATCTTATTTATGCTTAAGCCCATTCTTGCAGACACTGTGTCGATCCATCTAGTTCAGGGTCTGCCTTTTTCTCATTAACCCACCACTATCCCAAATATTCCGACTCGACGGCACCTAACAACAACATCCCAAATATTATGTCATTTTCCAGTGATTGGTCCCTCCTAACCACATGACGAAAATACACAAAATGCAGTCTAGCCATCCTTGCTTCCAAGCAAGGTTGTGTAACTCTGGTTATACTTCTTCTAGGACAGTTCTCTTGGTTCTTTTGTCAGTCCACAGTGTCTTCAATATTCATCACCAGCACTATAATTCAAAAGCATTAATTCTTCTCCTGCTTCCCTTATTCAATGTTCACCTTTCAGCCATATGATGGCTCAGCCATATGATGTTCAGCCATATGATGTGGCTGAAAATACCATGGCCTGAGTCAGGTGCACCTTCATCTTCAATGTGACATCTTTACTTTTCAACACTTTGAGGAGGTCTTTTGCAATGCAGTGAATCTTTGATTTCTTGACTGCTGCTTATGTGGTTGTTGATTGTAAATCCAAGTGAAGCAAAATATTGGACAACCTCAATCTTTATTTATCATGAAGTTGCTTACTGACCCCACTGTAAGGGTTTTTGTTTTCTGAGGTTCAGTTGCAATCTGTACTGAGGGCTGTGTTCTTTGATTTTCATCAGTAAATGTTTCAAATGCTCTTCACTTTTAGCAATCAAAGTTGTGTTATCTGCATAAGGCAGGTTGTTAATGAGTCTTCCTCCAATCATGATGCCGTGTTTTTCTTCATAAAGTCCAGCTTCTCAAATTATTTGTTCAGGACAGAGCTTGAAGAAGTATGGTGAAAGGATACAGCTGTGACACATACCTTTCCTGACTTTAAAACAGGCAGTGTTTCCTTGTTCTGTTCTTATATTTGATGTCCTCTGTGATGAATAAAAACCCAATGCATTCACAGAGGATACCAAAACAAAGAAAAGAATGTTATAGGCACAAGAAATGATAAAAGAACTTAAGTTCATGGAGATTAGACATTGGCATCAAGAGGCCAATGGATGCATGCTTAAGGATGCATGCTTACCCTTGTATAGAGGTCAAGACTACAGGTTCCATATAAGGGAGAAGCAAAACTTATAAACACATGAGAAATCCCATTGTGTGTGAGAATGTATTAGATTCAAACAGAAAAATTTATAGGCAAGACCAGAGTTAATATGAATAATGAGAAAGTAAATTTTTCTAGTTTTTAATGACAGAGACAAAGAGAAAGAACCTATTAGCAAAAGAAGAGGGTGTTATGAGCAAGAAAAATCATATTTCAAAAAAATCAAGCAATAAGAAATATAGACATTGAAACTAATACAAATGATGAGGGTTAAATAGAAACATGTCACAGCTGAAGTGAATTAGATTATAGAAAATCATTGAGAATGCAGCCTAAAATACTAGTATGTGGAAGAAATACAAGGAAGTTAAGAGAGCTAAAGGATGATCCAGGAAGCTCCAAAATACTCCTAATAGTTAAAACAGTAAGGTTAGTGGAAACCAAGCTGGAATATGTAAAGAAATGATGACCAAAATTTCTCTTTTTCACAAAAGCAATGGGGTTAGGATAAATTATTTAATAAATGCTGTAGGAAAAAAACTGTTCTCATACCACATTCAACATGGAAACATTGTATGCGGTCATGAACATAATCTCAAACTAACTAAAAGTGAGTCATTAGTTTAATGATGTTTAATGAAATTTGACATAGCTTCACAGTAAACTTTAGAGCAGGAGAAATGACTACATGTCCTTTCCTCCTTACTTTCTCTCTTTCTTCCTTCTTTCCTTTTTTCTTCTCTCCCTCCCTTCCTTTCCCTCCTTCCCTCTTCCCTCTATTATTGTCCTCCTCTTCCTCCTCCTCCCTTCTTCTTCTTCTCCTCCTCCTCTTCTCCTCCTCCTCCTCCTCCTCCTTCTTCTCTCTCTCCCTCCCTCCTCTGTGGTTGTGCTTCTCTCTGTAGAAATTTGGTCCCATCAGATCTCAGAAGCTAAGCAAGGACGGACCTGGTTAGTACTTGGATGGAGACTGCCTAGGAACACCAGGTACTGTAGGCTTGGGAGAAGGACCTGGCAACTTACTCGCAAGGAACAATCAGCCGTTGAAAATCCTATGAATAGCAGAGAAGCACTGACAATAGTGTTTCATCTGTTGTAGGGTTGCTGTAAGTTGGACAAGGACTCAACAGCACCTAACAACAAGACAAATTCCAAGAATACTTGATAAGTAATTAATGGTGTATGTGCACAAGTGTGTGAATGTGTGTGTGTATGTCAGTTGGGATGGTAATGGTGGTGGCTGATGAGTAAGTGATTGTGCTCATGGAAGGGAGGTAAATAAATTGGTGGGAACCCCACAAGCACCTGTACATTTTCCTTCAGGTTCTTCATCCTTTGAAGCCATAGATATTTCCTTGGTCTTAAACAAAAACAGAACCATTATCCCAATTACACTCAGTTTCTCACTGCCATTTATATTATTCTTGGGTTGTACATAGAAGGAGTACAGCCCAAGGAAGTTTGAGGAAAAAATAGTTGCCTGATTCTTGGTAATGGTGGTCAACATAACAGAAAAAAATATCCTAGGTGCTGTGGTAGCTGAGGAGGAAATATGAGGGAGGGGGATACACAGATATTCCCCAGGGAGCACATGGGGCAAAATGCTCAGCCTTCTACAGATCAATTTCACTGACTTTCTCAACTTTAGCTAAACCATTTATTTCATTCTTAAATGAGAGCCACTGTGATTTTTTGCATTGCACAATAATTAATCAACAGGCAAAAAGAATTGTTGAAATGCTGAATGTCTTACTCAGGTGACATGTTTTTTTAGAGTAGATTTGGAAAATGATTGGCAAAGTTTGTGAGTCATGATGGAGAAAGTTTCATTAGTAGTGAAGCCCTGGATTTATAAGCATACCAAATTCATGGTGGAGGGAACAAATTAAAATTTAAGGATGGTAGGTTTGAAGCTCAGTTAATTCTCTCTGAAAAGATGGGGCAGCCTGTGGTGAAGTGCTGGAAGTACAATGTGCTTCCTCATCTGTTGTCACCAAAACTAAGGCAGCAGCTTCAAATCTAACCAGTCAGTAAACAATCATCTGTCCTTTGTGCTGTTTTTCTATAACCATGGTGTCAATTGTTTGGCTACTAGAAAGGAAATTTGAGCATTGATCTTCTACCATTATGTATTAACTATGGAAATCAGCACTACTTTACTTCATATTATTTAGTGTTACCTATGATAGATGAAGGGCTGGGGTTTGGCTCAGTTGGTAGAGTGCTGCTCTGCTCTCTCTGAGGCCCTGGGTTCAATCCTGAGCTCCGCAAAAGTTGGAGAAAGATTTGGCAGCCCACTCCCAAAACAATCCTGAAATGATCTGCCATTGAAAACCCTATGGATAGCAGAGAAACACTGATATAGTGCTGGGCATGGCACAATATCAGGGAGTGTTTCATTTGTTGTACATAGAGTCTTTGAGTTGGACCCAACTCAACAGCATCTACCAACCAAGAAATGAAAAGTGAAAGTCAGTGTTACTTACCTTTATTTGCATAGCAGAAACTATTTCACCTAAAATGTTAAAGAATAATATAGGCATAGTTTAATCAAGTATTAGTTGGTGACATACAGGAAAAAACCAGTGTTCTAGTTTTGGTATATACTAAAGACATTAGGGGAGGCTTGAAAGAAATGGAAAATGCCTAAGATATGGGTAGGCATATTAAAAAGCGTAGTATATTTTCAAAGAAGAAACTCACAATAGAACATTATAAAAAGTGAAATTTCCTTTCTTTTCATTTTATTTATTTTCCCCAGTCATGTTATTTTAAGTCCTGAAGAGAATATATAGTTGGATCATAAATGCTATTCAAAGATCACATGGTTAATGTTACCATTTTTTAAATGTAGAAATTGCTTCAGGCTGGATCTAATCGAGCAGTTGCTGTAAAACAAAACCACAGAGAACTTACGCAAAGAAGGAGTTTTAAAATTTATTTATATGGTCTATTTGGAATGGAGGCATTAACAACTTAGGATGGCTTTTTTATTCCTTTTTGAAATTCAACATAAATATGGACACTTGGATTAGAAGATTAATGGTGCCCTTCTTGCCTGCTGCTTTTTTTTAATACTCTTTTCAGACAGCATATTGTCCCTAAGGATTTCTGATTATCTTCTCTATTATGCTTAGCAAGAACTTTGAAAGAACTATGAAATTGGACTCACTGGGTGTTTAAAAAGTTCGTTAAATGCTTATAGGACTCTGTCTAATTCTAGAGATTTTCCAGTAATAAGGAAGTCACCTTATTTACAGCACTTCCATTCCATTGTTAACTGATTGTTTTTGTGTCTTTTAAGTATGTGTCATTTGAAAAAAAAAAACAGACAAGTTATGACAAAGAATTGTTAGCACCTTTCTTTATTGCTATCTTATTCTTTTGTTTATGTGTGTGCGATTTACCAGAGTTCCGGACTCCCTTATAGGTCTCTGGGTTAGTCATTAACGCCTTCATGTGGGAGCGAGATACATGGGCATCCTGTTGGGAGAATAACGAGTTTGGGATTTTATTGCAGGGATTGCATTCCAGCTTCCAATTTTTTCTATAGGTCACTCATATTGCAAGTAATTCTTGAACAAACCATTCCCCATCTGTTCAGATCTTGTTATAACAAAATCAGCCATGACAGATTATGGTACATAAAACAGAATAAACTTTGCCCAGCTGGATGTGCAAAGTAAGGAGAGAAAGGATACACAGGGCCCTCTGGCTATAGAAAGCTGAAATCAGGGCAGGAACCTTCTCCATCAGGAAGAGTTAAAAGGGATGAAAAAGTTATGGGGAGAGAAAAGTAGGGCTGGGTACTTGAAAGCCACTTGATTAATGAGAATAGGCAAAGTAAAGCCTTGTCCTGAGATTCGTGCCTTCAGATACAGACCTGTCTCACCTCATAATTGTCTGCATAGAACCCAACCTATTCACATGAAAAGCCCATTCTTGGAAATACAGACTAGGCAATGTGACTGCCATCACTAGAGGTGGCATAAAGAGAAATTCCATCATTATGAGCAGTGTAACCTCCCTGGAATATCCCAATGAAATGGCCGTTTTGCTATGATAGTTCTAAGAATCTGGGGGACTACCTATTTGAGGAGTTCTTTTGAATATTAACACAGCCATTAGTTCACTTTTGCAAGTATCATTTGGAGAATAGGACCTGCTTATAATTCTTTATTCTGAGGGTTTTTTTTTTTCTTGCCAGTAGTGAAAGGAACAGCATGTGTTTTGGAAGGCGAATCAATGTTGGCATTTCTAATGTCATTGAAGAAATTGGTGGTAGGCCACCCAGGTACCCTGTCCCAAAGATCAGCTGACATATCTGGTTGTGGGGAGGTGACACAACACTGTTTCTCTTCTGTCCTAACGTAGTGGGCTGCTAGTCTCCTTGAAATTACTGAGGCAATACAATCTGAGGGTCCATTGTTCTTCCCCTTCTAAATTGAGTAGGTATGTGCATACACAGACTTTCTGTGGGGAAATACACTCAACAATCCCTCCTCCACTCCTTAATTTTACCACACCCATAACCAGGTTTACTCTGTAGTGTCTGAAGAACCATTCATTCAGATCAGCTACTCGTCAATTTTGAACACAACAGAATAAAACAACACAGAAGTACAGTGGTGAGTGGGGTGCTGTGACCTCTCTATTCCACCTGACTTTCTTCAGTTCTGGGTCAGGCTTAAACAAGGAAGGTCTTACTGCTTGTGTGCTTGCACAGGTACTTGGGGTAGTAATATTTTATCGCTGTGCAATGTATTGAAACAATCTGGAACATGTATTTTGATAGGTGCATTATGCCTGGGCAATAAGTCTGAAATTCAATATTTCACCTTAAGTAATATGTCCTATATATCACCCTCTAGTACATTAGACATACATATTAATTTTATGAAATTATATGCATTCACATAACAAGAAAAATATAAATATGATTAATATATATTTATATTTTAAATATTTTTTGAATTTTCCTATTTATTGTTCTTAATATTAGAGCATTTATCTAATGGGCTTATAAGGTTTAACTGTACCAGTTAAAAATATCATTTCTTAAGTATGTCTTATTCATTGTATTTCATATTTAATGTAATTATTTTTCTTTTTGTTGTCTTGTTCATAACTTTGTGATTGCTTTCAGTTTGTTTGTTTTGTGCTTGGGATTGAACTCAAGCACAAATTCAGCATGCTAGGCAACTGCTCTACCACTTAGCTATATCCACTGCCATTTGTTTATAATTTTTGAGGCAATATTTTAATCTTTCTGATGTTATATCTATTATTTTGAAATATTTGAATTCTCTTATTTCATTTAAACTCGGATTACCCTGTCCCATTCAAATATATATTTGAGAATTTTACTAATATTTTCTTGTATTATTTTATAGTTAAAAATTGTTTGAATAGAGCTGGATGCAGTGGCCCATGGCTGTAATCATGGTGAATGAGGAGGTGGAGGCAGCAGAATTATCAGTTTGGGGCCAGAGGCAGCCTATACAACATAGCAAGACCCTGTATCAAAATAAGAAATAAAAAAGGAGGCTAGGATTGCAGTTCAGTGGTAAAACACTTAGGACTAACAGGCACAGTGCCCTAGGTTCAGCCCCCTAGTACTACAAATAAATAGTCTGAATATCAATATGGAATTGTTTTGCTTCTATATTATGTGAGATTTTATTTGAAATTTCATGGCTTACTCAAACAATTTTCTAACATTATTTTTTAATTTTCAATCATTTATTTATTTTTGGCAATACTGGGGGTTGAATCCAGGGCCTTGTGCTTGCATGCTTTGCAAGTGCTGGACCACTGAGCTACACTTCCAACCCATTTTTTTACTTTTTGAGACAGGATCTCAATAAGTTACGCAGACTGCATCTGGTCTCAAACTTGTGATCCTCCTGCCTCTGCCTCCCTAGTCTCTGGGGTTACAGGCATGCACCACCATGCCCATTTTCTAATATTATTTAATAATTTGTTTTTCCTAATATTTTAAGATTTCTCTTTTGTTGATGTGAGTTCTTAGGTAAACTAAGGCATAGACATAAATGAACTATTGTGATGGAGGAACTCTTCATTGAGCAGCCATTAATAGATAGATAATTGCGTGGAAATTTTGAGACTATTCTGTACCAATTATTGATATCTTTCTTTGTACTTCCAAAGATATATTTTCAGTTATTACCAGTTTGTACTATGTTTTAATATCAAGAAAGAGAAAGTGCTCATGACAGTACCTTCGTAAAATGATATATACAAATAATCATTCAGTGCTCACTCAGGGGAACATTAGAATCACTTTAATATTAACAGTAAATTGCTACTGAGATTTTGAATTAAATTACTTTAAGCCTATTAATTGAAACTTTAGGCCGGGCGTGGTGGTGCACGCCTGTAATCCCAGCGGCTCGGGAGGCGGAGGCGGGAGGTTCTCAAGTTTGAGACCAGAGGCAGTCTGCGTAACTTAGCGAGACCCTGTCTCAAAAAGTAAAAAAAAAAAAAAAATTGGGCTGAGGTACAGCTCAGTGGTCCAGCACTTGCAGAGCATGCAGGTGCGAGGCCCTGGGTTCAAGCCCCAGTACCGAAAAAAAAAAAAAAAAAAAAGAAAAGAAACTTTAAAAATATTATTCTTCATAACCTTGTGCCATAGGTTAATAAGGTCCTACCAAAACTATGTATGCAAATAAATCTAAGTTAAACAAAATGGTATTTACTGTAGATTTATTTATAGTAGAATATTCTAAAAAAGCCACCAGGCAAATATCTCTGAATATCCAATAAGAGGGGAGAAGAAATAGCACCTCTTAAAATCTTTCTGTTATAAAATCTAAGTGTGTGTATGTGCGTGCACACACACATACACCACTTCTATTGATATACCATGAGTTATTCAGCTACTGTATCACTGTGGCAAAATCCTTGACAGAGACACATTATGAAGGGAAATATTTATTGGGGTTCATAGTTCAAAGGATTTCAGTTCATAGAGGCAGGCCAGGAATGGCAGCAGGACATGTGGAAGACCCATGGTAGAAGATTTCACATCATGATGATCAGGAAGCCAAAAGAGATTACTGGATCCAGGAGTCCAGGCAAAACCTCCAAAGGCCTGTCCCCAGTGATCTACTTCTGCAAAGCTAGATCTGACCTCCCAAAGTTCCATAACTTTCCAGGACAATGACACTAGCTGGTGACAAAATGTACAAACATATGAACTTTGAGAGACATTTTAGATTTAAATCACAACATTCTGCTCTTGGACCTTAAAGGTTCATTGCTATCTCATAATACAAAATGCAATTAGTCCAATTTTAAGAGTCCCCAAAATCTTAGCATTCTCAACCTTGTTCAAATGTCCAAGTCCAAAGTGTCCACTGCGACTCAAAGCAAATTTAGCTGTGAGCCCCTGCAAAACAAAAAAACAAGTTGCATAGTTCCAACATACAATAGTATACAGTAAGAATTGTCCACAATAAGAATATCCATGATATACTGAATTAGTGTGCCAGATGCAATAAAGGGGAAGAGATACTCTTGAAATGATAACAGTTCAGAAAATTCTGGACACATTGAAAGCTGTTAGACAAGCTCAACCAACCCTAGAACTAACATTTTTAAAAAGTCAATTGAAAGTCCTCATCACCTGAAACCAATATTTAGATTATTTGCAAATCTGCTTCCACTATCTGCCTTTCCTATTGATTTTCAGGTGCATTGTCTCATCTCTTCTGATGTACCATGACTTCTTATGGTTAAAAGAGTCACAGACAATGGATGCTGCTGCTTTCTCTCAGAGAATGTTCTCTTTATCTTCCTGTTAGGCAGAGAATGTGAGCAACTAATCACCATAAACAGGGATTAGAATGTTCTGTTTTACACTTCTGTCTTAATAAAATTGTGTGCACCTCTGATTCATCTTTATTTTTAGAAGGTATCATGTTGAGACTTTGGATCTGAAAGTTTGAGAGATTCACTTTTGCCCTGTAGACTTTAATTTTAGCTCTTTCATTGTCTGTGTAAAGTATTCCAGAGATACTAATGATAAGTCCTTCTGGTTGCACTTTTTTCTTTTTGAAACAGTCCACAAGAGAGTTCATGCTCCCTTTTAGAAGATTTTAGTGTAGTTCCCCAAACTCCTATGCCACCTGGAATCTAGCATATGACCCCTGTGGAAACCAGCTGTATATGTGGGGGCTCTCCTGCATTGGAATCTGATTTATTACCTGTATAATTTTAAACAACAGCACTGTTTGTCCTTCAGCAGAAACCTGCAGCCTGATTATTGGCCCATACGCAGAATGGACAAATACCTTAAAGTAAGAAAATAACCGAGCAATGTCAACTCACCCAAAATCTCAGCTCTTTTTTCACCAAAATTTGTTTATAAATTTACTAGTTTTTTTTAGCATTACAAAGAAAGTTTGTTGACCTAATATGATGTACTTCTATCTATCAAAATAATTAAAAAGAATCCGTGCTTAGGCATATCATACTAAAATAGCAGCAGATTAAAAATACTAAATTGGAGCAGAGGTCTTGGGGTCTGTTTGGGTCACCCTGAAGCCAAGGAGGGGGCATATCCAGATGATGGACAGAGATTCCTTGATAATGCCATTGAACAAATCTAATGAGAGTTTATGCACAAATGTTAAAACAAGAATGCTACAAACAAGGAATGAGGAATTATATGTGTGTATATATATATATGTATATATATATATATGTATATATGTGGGGCTGGGATTTAGCTCAGTGGGTAGAGCGCTGAGCTGCAGTCTCTGAGGCCCCGAGTTCAATTCCCAGCACCGCAAAAATGGGAGAAGGGCCTGGCAATCCACTCCCAAGGCAATCCCAAAGCACTCAGCCATTGAAAACCCTATGAGGGTTGCTATGAGTCGGATACCGACTCGACAGCACCTAACAACAACAACAATGTATATATGTATATGTATGTATGTATGTACATATATTCATTCTCCCATTTTTGTGGTGCTGGGGAGAAGGATGATGCAATCCACTCCTGAAGCAATCCCACACAAAACAATCAGCCACTGAAAATTTTATGAGAGGTGATGTGAGTCGGACCCAACTCAACAGTATCTAACATAAAAATACACACACACACACACACATACACACACACACACACACACAGAGAGAGAGAGAGAGAGAGAGAGAGAGAGAGAGAGAGAGAGAGAGAGAAAAGTAGCCTTAAGAAAAATTCTCAACAAATAATAGATATCAAAACATTGGCTAGATTGCAGCCATCTTCATGCTGTAGGAGATCCTGCAATAAGGAACACATAGACATGCCATTGTGTTTAGAGGTGGCTCAAGCAAACTGAAGGTATTAGAACAGATGTCAAAGGTCCAAGCCATGTTTCTAGTCCTGTTGTATGATCAGAGTGGAATCAGTTCATAACCTGACTGACTCTTGACTTTTCCACGGCCATTAGTTGAAATTGTGCAAAGCCAAATCCTCTTGACCAAGAGTCTGATCATTCTCAGAGCCTGAGACAGAGGGAAAACATGGACCCGCATGGCAGGCTTTCTTTGTCTCCAAAACTCTGCCTTGATGTGCTTTTCTACAACGTACCCTTGATCAGTCCTCTTTTGACCCTTATCTGTCACTCTACTTATTACTTACTAGTGTTTTTATAAAGTGGTACAACTTAGAAAGTAGTCAACCCTGAATAGCATTTCCCTTGGTCAAAAACTTTCTCTGGCAAAGAGAAAAGACTATAAAGATCAAAATAAATGGAAATCAATACAAAGAAGGCATTGAAATTCTGGTCCATTTGCCACTCTCACCTGCACAGAGCAGTCAGTCTGGGAGCAAAGAGGAAGTAAGATTTTTTTGTAAACAGTACAATAAAGTTTGCCAGGTCAAGGGTCCTTTTGGAGGTGAATAGTCCCTCATGTGGCAGTTTGGCTTCTTAGTGCCAAATTGGTGGGCATGTGAGCTGCAGGATGTGGCCTCATTTAGATATAGCAGGGCCATTTCATACTCTGGAGAGATGGAGAATGGAAAAGACCCAAAGACAAAAGGCAGAGTAGTTCCACATGCTTCCAGAGTTCAACCAAGAGATGAAGGAAATGTCAGAGAGCACTAGTACTTTAGGGGAGGGGACTTATTCAAATAAGACAGAGGCTCTTTGGAGATGAGGATGGCCATTTGCTTCCTGGCTTATAAACTAAGAAAGGTTTATTAGCTTTCAAAGGCACAACTTAATAGCTAGATGTGCTAAATCTTCAAAACGTGGTGCAATAAAAAATGCAGTGAATGTTTATATTAAAGATTTTTTTTTTACAGTGAAAGACACATAGCCATTAATACTGTTCAAAATACTCCAGCTGGCTGTAAACACATTTAGCTCATTATTCTTGCCACTTTCTGAAGCAGTTCTGGAAGTCCTCTTCTGTGAATATTTTTAGTTTCATCTTCCATCATAAGATGCCATGTCACACATTGCTTCTGGTATGGTAATTTCTGTCAAATAAAAATATTACAATGTGTCCTCATTCACCTTATTCAGTGTATCTGGCACCATAGGACTTCTTTGACCTCAAAGTCAAAATGACCGCAAAAGGTAAACATTTTGCATCGATGTAGAATACCAAGGCAGCCATAACAGTGCATCTAAAGATAGTAATGAAAGAGGACTTCCAGGTCTGCTTCAGAAAGTGGCAAAAATAATGGCATAAGTGTTTTTGAACCTGGGGGAGTATTTTAAGTGGGATTAATGGCAATGTGTCTATGACTATAATAATTTTATTTTTAATTTAAATATTCACCACATATACCTCATATTTCTAGTGTCAGGATGACTCCCAAAGGATAGATCTTTTCTTGAATAAAAAGCCTGGGCCAATTGACTCAAGACCTCCAGGTCAACCTGTGAAATTAGTAGCCCTGTGTTGAACTTCAGTAGCCAAATAATCAACAGCCCAACCTTCCATCTCCACCATTGTTGTGAGTACCAATTTGAAACTACAGACTGGATCTTGACCAGCTAAAGAGAGCAAAAATGTTTTATTTGTATTGTGTCCTGTGTTTCAATCAGCTCAGGGTTTAGTAAGAAAATACTATAGACTTGGGCTGGGATTTAGCTCAGTTGGTAGAGCGCTGCGCTGCAGTCTCTGAGGTCCTGAGTTCAATTCCCAGCACCGCAAAATTGGGAGATGGGCCTGGCAATCCACTCCCATGGCAATCCTGAAACAGTCAGCCATTGAAAACCCTATAAGGGTCGCTATGAGTCCGACTGACCCGAGGGCATCTAACAAGAACGACAATGGACTTGGTGGCTAATACACTAAATGTTTATGTCTCTTAGTTCTGTAGGAAAGGGCATTAGAAATCAGGGTGCTAATAGAGTTAGTTTCTGTTGAGGATCCTCTTCCTGGAGGAGGCTGCTTTCTTGTTGTGCTCTCACATAGTAGAGAGAAGAGGGGTCTGGAGTCTCTTTACCTTTTTACAAGGCCACCAAAGTCATCATTTCCCACGTGTCTGTCAGCTTATGCTCTGGGGGCTTACATGTTGCTATGGTGCTGAAAGATAGACCACTGGTGTTTCAGATACCAGCAGGTCCACCCATGGTGGATATGTTTCAGCTGAGCATCCAGACTAATATAGACTAGAGAGAAGGACATGGCAGCCCACTCCTGGAAGAATTAGCCATTGAAAACTCTGTGAATAGCAGAGAGTCACTGTCAAATATAGTGGTGGAAAATGAGACCACCCCAGGCTGAAAAGCATTCAAAAAATGATGGGGGAAGAGTTGCCTCCTCAAATTAGTTGTTAGGTGCTGTTGAGTAGGGTCCTACTCATAGCGACTCTATGTACAACAGATGAAACACTATAATTATGCCATGCTCGGCACTATTGTCAGTGCTTCTCTACTGCTTATAGGATTTTCAATGGCTGATTGTTTCACGATTGGACTGCTAGGTTCTTTTACTAAGCCTACAGCACCTGATATTCTAAGGTAGTCTCCCATCTAAGTACTAACCAGGCTGGACCCTGCTTAGCTTCTGAGATCTGATGAGATCGGAAGCCAGGGAGGTGGAGTTAAGTGTTTTGTTTTGTTTTGTTTTGTTTTTTTCAGTACTGGGGGTTGAACCCAGGGCTTCATGCTTGCATGCTTTGCAAGTGCTGCCCCACTAAGCTGTGCCCCTAGCCCATATTTTGTTTCCTTTTTTTTGACATAGGGTCTTGCCAAATTATGCAGACTGCCTCTGGTCTCAAACTTGCAGTCCTCCTGCCTGCCTCCACCTCCACACCTCCTGGGATTACAGGCATGCATCATTATGCCAGGCTTGTAGAGTCAGCTTTAATGATACTGTAGTGGTTAGGTGCCTTCAAGTCATGACCAATTCATAGAAGCCCTCATAGGGTTTTCAATGACTAACTGTTTCCAGAGTAGACTGCCATGCCCTTTTCCCATTTTTTTACAGTGCTTGGGATCAAACCCAGGGCCTCAGAGAGCACCTTGCAGGACTCCACCAACTCAGCTAAACCCGAATTCCAAGTTTAATGGTGGAAATGGACTAAAGTCCCTGTGACCTCCATTTGCTGATGTGGCATGACTCAAAATGTAAAGAAATATAGTGACTGCAACAATGGGCTCAAACATAAAAAGTTCATGTGCATAGTATAGTGTATGGTAGTGTTTTTGTTCTGTTGAACAGGGGGTCAGACTCTGCTTGACTACACCTAACAATGATAACATTTTGGCTCTACCTTAATGATCTTATCTAAATCTAATTACCCCCAAATGCCCAACTCCTAATATCATCACATTGGGAGTTGGAGCTTAAACATATAAATTTGGGGAGAGGGCACATACATTTATTCCATCATACCTGGGTTTTACATTATTATACAATTTTCCCAATTATTTGAATAGCAGAATATATCACATTCAGCTTAGACTTTTTGCTTTTTTAAATCTTAGAAGTTCTAGAACTAATGGCCCTACATGACAACAATTTTGCATCACAACAATTAGAAGGAGATTGACCACTTTAAATGGAGACTTAAGGTCTGAAATATCAATGGCATAGCTTTATGTGGTTTTCTTCTTACATCCAATCCATGTGAGCTTCCTTCACTTACATTCCTGCCTGAGTTTTAAAGTAAGTTTACTAATCAGGTACAAAGTAATTTTTAAAGTTAATATGTACAGTATCAGAAAAGTTGTCTAGATAATTTCATAAAAATCTTTGCAGATACATAGAATTTCTGCAGAACCAAACATCACCATCACTGATTAAGAAATAACTTTCAGTTATTCAGTCTTTATGTTGTCTGTTTTTCTTTGTTTCTTATTCTTCTTTCTCCATACCTCATTTTACTCAATAGTCAAAAAGAGTGGCTAAGATCAATTTCCTCATCTTTAAAATGATGACCTAAGTCATAAGTTTTCACATGATTAAATGAGGTAATTCACATATAACTTTTGAAATAGCCAGTGCAATCTCACAAGTTTCTAATAATGTTCTTTGTTGTATGTTAGTTTTCTTCCATTAAAAAAACCCTATTTCCATACTTGGTAGATTAAAACTGCCACTTACTTAACCTAGAATTATGTAACTCTGTAGGAGGGGTTTTCTGATACAAGATAGCTCGGTTGATCTTTCCTAAATACTCCCATGATCCCATAGTCAGCTGTCAGGCCACAGTATGGATTGGCTGGTGGCTGGATGACCGAGGATGGCTTCACTCACATATGTCTATCAGCAGGCTGCTAACCAAGAGAGCTAGTGATGGGGGAATGCATCCCTCACCATTCAGGAGGCTAGCCCAGCCTGCTTTAAATGCAATAAGAGGTCTTCAGGAGCACCAAGAGAGACCAAACTTCTCTATGAAAGCTGTTTCCACGTCTTTGATGACATGTGTCTGCTACTGTCCCACTGACCAAAGGACACCACAAAGCAAAAATTCAATGAGTAGAGAAGCTTATTCCACCAATTTAGGGAAGGAGCATCCGAGTCACTGTGTAAGGGTTACATGTATAGGAATAGAGAGAATTTGTGTCCATTTTTTATAAGCTACCATATTTAAAATTACTTTTGCAGTTGTTTTATTATTATTAAGAATGCCTAAACATCTGGCCATTTAACCTTTCTATTTGTTGTTAGGGGCTGTCTAATCAGGTCCAACTCATAGTAATCCCATGTACAACAGAATGAAACACTCCCTGATTCTGTGCCAGGTACATGATTGCTTTTATGTTTATTCCATTGTTGCTGAAACTCTGTCAATCCATCTACATGGGGGGCCTTCCTTTTTTTTTTTTCATGGACCTGACACTCTCCCAAACATAATGTCCTTCTCCTGGGATTGATCCCTCCTGACAACATGTCCAAAATATTTAAGATGAAGTCTAACCATTTTTACTTCCAAGGAGCACTCTGGTTGCACTTTTTCTAGGATGGATCTGTTGCTTTTTTGGCAGTTCATGGTATATTCAATATTTTTCTCCAGCAGCATAATTCCAAAGCATCAATTCTTCTCCTGTCTCCTGTATTCAATGTCGGGAATTCACAAGCAGATGATGTGACTAAAAACCCATGACATGAATCAGGCCCATCTTCGTCTTCAATGTGACATCTTTACTTTTCAACCCTTTAAAGAGATCTTCTGCAACAGTTTTTCCCAAAGCAGTGCAATTTTGATTTCTTGACTCCTTTTCCAATGGGTGTTGATTAAAGAACCAAGTGAAGCAAAATCTTTTACAACCTCAATCTTTTCACCATTTATCATGAAGTTGTATACTGACCCAGTTGTAAGGACTTTTGTTGATGTTGAGCAATCTGTACTGAAGGCTGTGTTCTTTGATCTTCATTGGTAAATATTTCAAATTCTCTTCATTGTCAGCAAGCAGAGTTGTGTCTTCTGCATAACACAGGTTGTTAATGAGTCTTTCTCCAATCATGATGCCATGTTCTTCTGCAGAAAATCCAACTTCTCAGATTATTTGCTCAGCACAGAGATTGAGGAGTCACAGTGAAAAGATACAGACCTGACAGACACCTTTTCTGACTTTAAATCAGGCAGTGTTTCCTTGCTCTATTCAAACAACTGCCTCTGGTCCATGTACAATTTCCTCATGAGTACAATTAAGTGCTCTGGCATTCTCATTCTTTGCAATGTTATACATAATTTGTTATGAGCCACACAATCAAATGGCTTTGCATAGTCAATAAAACATTGACATCATTCTGGTATTTTCTGCTTTTAGCTAATATCCATCTCACATCAGCAATGATGTCCCTGGTTCCATGCCCTTTTCTTAATATGGAAATTCCCTGTCTATGTACTGGTGAAGTAACTTTTGAATGATCTTTAGCAAAATTTTGCTTGTGTGTGATATTAATGATATTATTTGATAGTTTCCACATTCAGTTGGAGGACCTGTTTCTTTGGAATAGGCACAAATATGGATCTTTTCCAGTCAGTTGGTCAGCTGTTTTCCAAATCTCTTGGCATAAACAAGTTAGCACCTACAGTGTTGTATCTGTTTGTGGAAACATCTCTATTGGTATTTCATCAATTCCCTAGAGACTTTTGTCTCACCAATTCCTTCCTGGCAACTTCTACTTTGTCCTTTATTATCATTGGTTCCTGATCATTTGCAACCTCTTGAAATGTTTGGTCATCCACCAATTCTTTTTGGTATAATGACCCTGTGTATTTCCTCTATCTTCTTTTGATGTTTCCTGGATCATTTAATATTCTCCCTGTAGAATCATTCCCTAATGTTACTTGAGGCTTGAATTTTTTTTCAATTCCTTAAGCTTGAGAAAACAGAGGATGTTCTTTCCTTTGGTTTTCTCTCTCCACCTCTTTGCACATTTCATTCTAACATTCGATTTTGTCTTCTTGAGCTGCCCTTTGAAATCATCTGTTCAGTTGCTTAATTTAATCATGTCTTCCTTTTACTTCAGCTACTTGGAGTTCAAGGGCAAATTTCAGAGTCTCTTTTGACATGTAATGTGGTCTTTTCTTTGTGGCTGTCCATTCTCATAGGAAAAAAGCTCCAACTGTTTATACTAAAGTCCCATTGGAGTCTCAAAATTCTGCTTATACTTTATTTCTTCCATTAAAACTTTCCTCTTCTTTTTATTTCCTAGTGATTAGGTTTTTCTTTTTTGTAACACCTCTATTACACCTGAAGGAATATGCTTGCATAGCTGCATGCTTTGCTCACAAATCCATGGGCCATTGTGGTTGGGAGTATGTCACTTCTATCTCTGAGAGTCTATCATTTAGGCAAAATGTCTAGAATCTATGAGATTTTCTATACAATAGCTGGGAAATGAGGAATCAAATAACAGGTAAAAACAAATTACATGTCCTTAAATGTTTTCAAATGTATTGAGGAAACCACTACTATGGATCCTATAATAGGCGAAAGACTCCCAAATATCCAGGTCATATTTTGTGGCCAGATATCCTTGACTTCAGATAACCTACTCTTTATCATTCCAAATGCATTTCATCACAGAGGAAAACCTCTGTCCTTTCCCTCTCAGTGAAAATAAATGCTATGTTGAAAATGGGCCATTCCCTGCTAAGAACTGATAGGACAGGGTCAAGCATTTTCCAGGTCTTGAAACTAAGTTTTGTGCAAAAGTGCATAAATGGTGTTAGTAATGTATCTGGAGAATTGGCTATAGCCAGAGTGTACCAGGGGACAGACTTCTCTGCAAGAACAATTTATGATCTGTCAGGTGGGAACTTTTATGATGCTGTGCTAAGAGACAAAGAAATTTTAGGAGCTGCTAAAAGCAACACAAAATATGCTTTCAAGCTTAATGAGGAGAGGCGATAGAATCGAGTTG
The DNA here is from genome assembly GCA_007922755.1 of Pedetes capensis. Classification (NCBI taxonomy): domain Eukaryota; kingdom Metazoa; phylum Chordata; class Mammalia; order Rodentia; family Pedetidae; genus Pedetes; species Pedetes capensis. Next base: position 35,378 of record VMDO01006187.1, on the reverse strand, counting down.
GCATGTAAGGCTGGCTCCATGTGTTAGAGAAAAGCTGAAATGTTCTCAGTGTTATATATTTTGATTTTGCTAAATTTGTTTTGGAGAGAATGGATATTTATGTCCCTGCACAATGAGCAGTAGTTTCAATGCCTATCAATCTAATAAGAGTTTTATTTGAAAATTTTACCCCATGAATGTTTTCTAGTGAGATTTTCATAAAGTTTTTTTTCCACACAAAGCATTGTTTCCTAGGAATACTAAAAATAAATAAATACATCTATTCCTCATTGTCTTGACTAAAGAGTGTAGACTTATACCAGCTGATTATTGTTTTCATGTAGCTGATTAGTAAATACTCCCATAGGAAGGGTCCTAAATGAGTAAAGTATACATATAGGACATATTTATAATTTTTTTCCTTAGAGTCTAACCATTGGTCAAAGAGAAGTTTCTGGAATAGAATAAACTTCAGAAAAGACAATTGTTCCAGTGGCCTAGACTTAATTCTAAAACTGAGAATGGAAATGCCCTGCTAGAAAATTGTATTCTAAACTAACTATGTTAAGGATGAAGAAATGGCTCACAGTGCTCCAGCAATAGACCAAGATGCAAATGGCTCAAACATACATCAGACATGTGGAATAAACCCTTTCCACAGTTGATGGCTGTTCTTTGGTGTCTTATTTAAATACTAACAAAACTGTATCTCTAGTTATTCCAATCAGGTTTCACAGAATGCTCTCAACTGCCCCATATACTAGTGGAAGAAATGACTGATTCAATAGAATTCCCTTCAGTATCACTGCAATCCAAAAGGCACCCAACCACACCTCACAATGATACTACAATTCCATGAATGGACAGAAAATTTTCTATTGCTTGATTTTGGGAGCAATAAAAGGGAGCTTGTTGTTGTTGTTGTTGTTGTTGTTGTTGTGAGGTGCCGTTGAGTCCGCACCATAGCAACCTTGTGTACAACAGGCAAAACACCATTGTCAGTGCTTTTCTGCTATTCACAGGGTTTTCAATGGTGGATTGATTTTTGAGAGTGGGTTGCTGGGTCCTTCTCCCAAGCCTGCAGCACCTGGTGTTCCCAGGTGGTCTCCCATCCAAGTACTAACCAGGTCAGACCCTGCTTAGCTTCTGAGATCTGAGGGGATCAGAAGCCACAGTGGTATGGCTTCAGGCAAAATGTGTGTGTATATGTGTGTGAGTCAGTGCTTTGAGGATCATTGTTCTAGTCCTTAAATTGGTTTTTCTAAGTTGAGAAGGCATATTGCATATTGGGTTGGGTCACACATTTTTTCTGTGGTCTTATAAATTGTCACATTTTGAACCAACTAGAAGAAAATAATCTGTACTGAGATAACAGATATAGAAGTATGCAATATAGGGGTAAGAGCAATCCTAAGAACAAAACCACTTGAGTTTGAGACCTACCTCCATTTCAAATTAGCTCTATGACCTGGGGAAATTTATCTGGTGCCTCATAATTCTTGTAAGCACAATAGTATTCACAATAGTACCTACATTATTAAGTTGACTTGCTGATTAAATGAATTGAAACAGAACAAAAAAAGAGTGAGTGAGCTAAAAGAGTGACTGCCACACATAAATTCATATTACATAAAATGAATACATATGCACAAACTAACAAACTTGAAGTAAAAATGCAGGCAGAGTATCTGAAAAAATCAATTGGAGGATTTGGGAAGAATAGATTTACAGGAGGAGGAAGGCAGTAGGAATCCTGCAGGGAACTTTTCCCTTCATGAGCTCTCAGTATTGAGAGGGAAGGAAGGTCAGGCAAAAATACCAGTGGCCAAGGATACTTTCTGAGTCCCTAGGCAAAGTCATAAAGGAGTCACCTTCATGCCAGTTGAGTAACTGGATTCTTTTCTGTTTTCCCTTTGAAAATCCACAGGTAGACACATGCTCTTTAAAGAGTACATTTTAGGGGGAAATGCCCCTTGGATAGCTGGCAACTATTCTCTGTGGATGTTGTCTTCTGGAGGGTGGAAGTAATTGAGAAACAGAACTGTGGTATTTGTGTTTTTATACAGGCTGTGAGCCTGTGTCTGACATATAGCTCTGGTTATATCACACAGTAGAAGAAAGGAGTTATGAGTCCAAACTAAACAAAAGCAATACAAATGCTTTTTGGGGAGGAGGATTCTTTTTCTAAGGTTACATAGGGATTTACTTTGAAAAATGCATTAGCAGATACAAAAGGATTTGCACCTGAAGAGAGTGTATTGTTTTTAAACACGTTTTCACAGAAGCAATACATATAATAAAGCAATTTTTAAAAAAATGCTGCAGTAGCAGAAATAAAATCTCCCATTGTCCAATAATGACAGATTAGAATTGATCACATTTCTAGCATGTCAGATCTTTTGAAAAGAGAGCTCGCTATATAGCCATTGCTGAGGTTATACTGGATATTTGATTTGTATCTCATTTTATTCATAAAACATCATATCATGAGCAAGTTCCTCTGTCTTTAAAATTAGTTGCAAAACTAATTTGTATCGATGTGCCCTAATGGATATGGAAGTCTTCTGCTTTTGGAAAAGTAGATTGTTTCTCATTCATTTCCATTAGGACTAGGTATTTGTGTACTCACTTGTTTTCTAGAAGGAATGTTCCAATTTATATATCAAGTAATAGTATAAGAGAATGTCTGTTTTTCTACATTCTTGCTAACACTGGATTTAGATGATTTTTTAAATTTGTAAATGAGCTGGATAAATAAAAATGACTCCTCCCTATGGTTTTGCTCTATTGTTTACCAGTGAAGAAAACTAGTTTTGACCAATTGAGACCCTAAAATTTGGAAATGAAAATCTATTGCCAACTCTCTGATCTGCCTTCCTTTCTTAACTTTTATCCCCGCTGGTTGGACTTAAAAATGAGCCTGTCACCATTTGTCTGTGTCTGCCCCATTTCTGCTTCTTGGAGTCATGCATGGGCACAATCACACAGACACCCCTTGATTCCACACATAATCAAGAAGAAAATTTAAAACCCCAGGAAAAAAGCTTTTTCACAGAACAGGAATTGCATCCTCGATCTTTACATGCTAGAATCAGTCTTCAATTTTCTCCATGGGGATCTGTTTTATGTGTTATTTTAGTTTGCTTCTAACCCTGTTTTCTACTGCAAAAAGGCAATTTCTATTACCGGACTCTTGATTCGATGTGCAGTTAAATGGTACATCACAGCTGAGTTTCAATATTTCACAGTGGATGAGAAAAGTATTAACAAAGTTTGTGTTTTGCTCCCCATATAATAACCACTAATGCACAGGAGTTAGGGGTTTCACTGGTCTCACTCCGTACTTCCATAACAGCAGATTTTCTACCTTTTTCACCAGGCTTTCGCACAAATAGATTTCTTTTTCTTTTAGAAAATCCTCTGGTTTGCCTATTTGACAGAATGTCAATCTTTTACTTATTCAGTGCAAGTGGTTCAAACTTCTGACCCCCTTGGTCAGTGATGGGTTCAGATACTAAGGAAAACTGAATCCCTGGCTTTCTCTGTTCTTATAAAGCTTCATATGTCACCACTTGGCTATACAGTAACTACCATTAGCTGTTCTGTGTGTTAGATAATTCTCACCAAAATCTCTTCTACAAGGCCAGAGAAATTCAACTAATATTTAAAAGTTTGATTCAGACATGGCAGTGGAAAGAATTTAACTTCTGAAAGCTATCAGGATTTCTTTCTGGTCAAGGAGGTTCATTTTGATTATTCACATGCACGAATTCTAAATGACTTTAAGTATGATCACATATTATGAATGAAGCAAATCAGCAAAAGATACTATCAATGGAGAGCCAAAAGCAGAGTGTGAACCCTAAAAAGCAAAATCTGGCATACTGAGATTAAACTGGAGGGATAAAAGAGTGAGTGCTATTGTTTCTTTTTGTCAGTGTTTTTTGTTTTGTTGTTGTTTAGTATTTTCTCATTTACTTCTCTGTCAACCTCTTTACTCCCCCAAAATAGTATGTAAATACTTCAAGGGAAGTTTGGAGACTGATATATCTAGATTATAAACCCAGGCCCATCAAATCGTCTATAACATCAATAAATCTATTTAATATCTTCTCTAAATTTGAGTTGCCCCATGAGTTAAAAATAAGAAAAAAAATTTTATAAGAAGGTTATGGAGATTACATAAGATAACATATACAAATCCTACAACACTACATGGAGCATGTGAACATTGATATATGGTAGCTGTTTTAAAATATTTTTCTTTTGAACTCCAGAGCATTAAAATTGGATTGGCCACAGGATCAGTATTTTATAATTCCTTTTAAGTTTGAATTGAGCTGGAGCAGAGCATTTTAATATATCTTACTGATTTATCTGTCTTTTCAAATACTCAAGCTTTCATATTTGGGAAAAAAATTTGAAATATGCCATATAAATACAGATGATAGGAGAAAGTGAAAAAATGCATATCATTTTGGTACAGAATATGCACTAAATAAATATTTGTTGAGTGAATTAACATATGTGTATACCCCAAGCCACTCAGTGCAGTAGAAAAATTATAGAATTCAAATTTGAGTCTCAAGTATAGTACACAGCAGAACGTAATGATAGGGATTTCATGTTCCCTGATAATGTGCTAGAAGTTTGATTTAGCTAAATGCAAGGCATCTGACAAACTATGAATTTCCTTATTGAAAAATTAATCTTCTAAAATAAGAACTTAAAGTTTTGTCTTTCAAGAGATAAATGATTTATGTATTTTAAAGAATGGACCTTAGGGGAAACACACTGTGGTGTCCAAAATTCATAATCAGTGGGTAAAGAGAAACTAGACTTGAGGGATCTACATGTTAAAACACTAAAGAAAAAATATACAGGATTCTCTCTGTTGAGTTTTTTTTTGCTCCCTAGTGGTTAAACTCAGGGCCTCATGCATGCTAGGTAAGTTCTCTGCCACTGAGCTTCATCTTCAGCTCCTTTTTAGTTTAATTTAAATTATTATTATTATTATTATTATTATTATTATTATTATTATTTGAGACAAGGTTTTGCTAAGCTGCACAGACTGCCTCTGGTCTCAAACTTGCGACCCTCCTGCCTCAGCCCCCCAAGTGGCTGAATTATAGGTATCCAATGCAGTGCCCAGTGACCTGGTGAGGTTATTAATTAATTAATTAATTAATTAATTTATTTATTTAGTGGTACTGGGGGTTAAACTCAGGGCCTCGCGCTTGCATGCTCTGCAAGTGCTGGACCACTGAGCTGCACTCTCAGCACATTTTTTTTGAGACAGGGTCTCTCTAAATTACGCAGACTGCTTCTGGTCTTGCACTTGCAATCTTCCTGCTTCCGCCTCCCCAGCCGCTGGGAATACAGGCGTGCCCCACCATGCCCGGCGTGATCTGGTGAGTTTTTTTAATGGGGAAGTGACTCCTATGGTGTATGTCCCAGCAATGAATTCTACATTCACAGAAGCAAATGATGCCAATTAGCAACACTGATGGAGAATTCCCAGGACCCCAGTCAGGAAGCCAAGTTTCTTACAGATGAAACATGTTTGAAAGAAGCATAAGAAGGAAAGTGAGAATAATATGCATCAAAGATAATTTGGTGATGGAGACTCATAAGAATAGCAGGAGCAACAGAACCTACAATGAACTAAAATCATAAATAACATTAAACCCCTCTGTGCTAAACAAAATACCTAACTACTTTTTCTAGAAAAGGACAATGACCTAGAAAAGGGAAAGCCTTCCTGTCTGGGAATAATAGTGATTTCTCTTTTGTCTCCTAAATAGCCTGACTTGTTAAGAGCTGTCTGTATTTCTTGACATTCTCCTTACTTGTTAATATACTCTGATCTGGCTTACCCTCCTATCATTCCATTGGGATTGTCTCATTTACAAACAATCCTAAGGATATTTCCCAGCTATCACTTTATTTCCCTTTGCAATGAGGACTTTAATTGTCCTCTGCTTTCTTCACATCTTTCTATGTAAATATTTCCATCTCTGATAAACATCGAAATGTTTGCCTTTCTCAATGCTCTGCCTCCCTCCCTCATCCCATTTTGTGTACTGAGTTATGATGGTGTGACTTATGACAACTTTTAATTTTAAAACAGTGCAAAAGAGAGATGCGTTCAGTATAAGCTTCAAGGTTTGGGTTTTGACCTTTTTCTGGGCTAGCAAGACACTGCATGATACTCTGTCCTAATACTGGGTCTCCACAATGAGCTGCAACTCCCAGTCAGCTACAGGATCCTGAAGGAAACAATTAGAAATTCATGGTGTGCTGTTTTGCTAAGCTCTGATGTTTGTTACGTTAAGTGTCTTCAATGCATTTTCAGCTTAGGATATTTTTAATTTATGATGGGTTTATCAGGATGGAAGTCTATCATAAGTAAAGGAGCATCTGTTTTCCCATCAAGCCCATCAAGTCAATATTATGTATCCCAATTGCAATGTAGATCTGCCTCTAAAATTCAGGTTTGCAAGTCTGATTTCTCCTTTGTGCAGCTAATTTGGCAGCTCCATTGAAATTTAATTCAAATTCTCCAGGTCCGAAACCAGACTTTTCATGATCTTTTCATGGCTGGTATTCATTCTCTTTTGTATGTTGCCATCATCTACTTAATTATGCAAACTAGAAATATCTGAATTATGCTTGACTGCTAGTAGTTATCACTACAAATTGCCGATTTTGCCTTCTAAATGTGTCTTGAATATGGCCAACTCTCTGCATGTTATTGAGCAGCCTATTCCTAAACCATCCTCTGTCATTTGCTCTAGAACAGAGCCTTTTTTTGTCTCATCATTTTCACCCTTTTGAAAATGAATTCTACACTGCAGCTAAAAACACCTATGAAAATAGAATTTAGAGGTTATTACTTGTCAGTTTCCAACCTCTTTCTCCCTGCAAATAGCCTTGATTCTGAGTTTCTTCACAGAACCTACAAGGCCCAGCAGGGTCCAGACCCTAATTTCCTCTTTTGCATCATCTACCATGATTTTCTACTTTCCTTCATGAGTCTCCATCACAAAAACTTTCAGTTGGCTCTTTTCTATTGCTTTTGTCCTATTTTTGTTTAATTTTATTTCCATAAAAGCTATGTATACCCATGATTTTCTAAAACTGTTTCCCGATCAATCAACTTTATGATTATGATATGCTTAGATTGTACTATTTATTTTTAAAATAGTATTCAATGAATTTCTTCTATTGAAAATATATATCCATCTTATATCACCCTATATATATTCTTATATTTCCATACCTAAAATCTCAGATTTTAGTCAAATTTAGTATGATTATATATTTTTTGTTACTTTTTAGTTTTTTTATAGCTTGACTGAACCTCTTACTTTTTATTTGCCTTTTCATCAAATGTGTAGTATACATATATTGTTGTTGCTAGGTGCTGTAGAGTCGTGTCCAACTCATAGTGACCTGCATAGGGTTTTCAATGCCTGATTGTTCTGTGTGTGTTTTTTTTTTTAGGGGGGAAGTGGGCTGCCACATCCTTCTCCCATTTTTTCAGTGCTGGGAATCGAACTCAGGGCCTTAGAATGTGCAGAGCAGCATTGTACCAACTGAGCTAAACCACAGCCCTTATGTGTGTGTGTGTGTGTGTATATATATATATATATATATATATATATATATTAGTGTGTGTATCATTAATTCATCTCCAAACTCTCAGACAATATATATTTCCACTTGACATACTGATGCCCATTAGAAAATTTCTCAGTTTAATTCAGTAATTTATATTGGAGAAAGTCCTCATATTCCTATGTCTTGTCTTTTCTTTTTCTTTTTTCATGAACTAGTGCCTTCAGCATACATTGCAAATGCTCTATCACTGAGCTTCAACCCCAAATCCTTTTTGACTTTTTTTTTTTATCTTGAGTCAGAGTCTTGTTAAATTGTGCAGGCTCCCTCTGGCCTCAAATTTATAATCCTCGTGCCTCAGCCTCCCAAATTACTGGGATTACAGCTGTGGACTACAATTCACAACACCCATCTCCTTGTTTCTACGTGACTGGCTGTTCTCCAGGTTTGTCTAGCTCTTGTTCCAAAGACTAGCCTTTACCATCCTCTTGTGATTTCTTGAGCATCTCTTTTACATTGAATTTTCTTTTTAGTTCAGTTGGTAGAGTGCTGTTCTATACTCTCTGTGGCCCTAGGTTTGATCCCCAACACTGCAAAAATGTAAGAAGGATGTGGTAATCCACTCCGGAAGCAATTCTGAAACAATCATCCCTTGAAAACCCTACTAATAGCAGAGAAGCACTGACATAGCACTGGGCATGGCACAGTGTTAGGGATTGTTTCCTCTGCTTACTTAAGGTTGCTCTTAGTTGGACTCAACTCCATGGCATTTAATAATAATAACATCAATAATATGTCTTTTGGTTTACTCATTACTTTCTTGTTGCTGTTGATTTGTATTGTATTACAGTATTTTCTGTAGAAACAATATTGGATAATGCTTTTTTGATTCTGTGGTGAATCATGAGTCATTTCAGATTAGAGTTTACTAAAGAACTACTTGGGACTGGGATTTAGCTCAGTTGGCATAGTACTGCTTTACAGTCTTTGAGGTCCCAGGTTTGATTCCCAGCACGGCAAAAATGGGAGAAAGATGTGTCAATCCACTCCCAAGGCAATCCTGAAACAATCAGCCATTGAAAACCCTATGAGAGTCACTATAAGTCAAACATGAGTCAACTTAATGGCACCTAACAACAACAAAGAACTACGTACAGATTTTGGTATTATGGTGAGTTTGGGAAGGATTAGAGAAACTGGACTCTTCTCTCAATTGGATGTTGTCAAAAGTAGGAGTGATCCTATGTGGTGTCTTAATCATTCCTTTCCAGAATGTGAGAGAAATGAAGACTTGCTAAAAGAATAATTGGTAAAGAAGGAAAAATTTCTCATGTTAGTTAGGAAGGGGTTTGGGGGTATTTTCAACTTTAGAAAATATTCTTGTTTCTATACTCCTCATGATGATAGAGTTGTCTTATGACTATCTTGCTCTATCATGGTCATACAGTGGCCTTATGTGATGTTAATTTTCTATAACATATTCTATACATTATACATAGAATATATATATATATGCTAGGTCAGCTTCTAGCAATAGCAAAGCCCAGCTGCCATGCCTGGCCAGCTCTGTGCCTAGTATATCAGCCTTTCTCTTTCTCATCTTTAATTCCTTGGCTCCCATTCAATGTAATTCATATTGTTTGGCTGTTGAAAAAGTGAGCTAGACCTCTGATTGTCTTTTACTTCGTTTTTGTTTTGTCTTTCTTATTTTCCATCTTTGCCTTTTTCTGTTTTCTTTCTGGGAGATTTCCTAATTTAACTTGCATCTTTCCAGTGAATTTAATCTTCAAGAGTTCTTTGTGGTTCTCCAGACATTTCTTTTCATGGCATTCTGTTCCTGCCTGTGCATTGCATACCTTATTTTTGTTGCTGTGAGGAGAATGTAAGGATGATTGTGGTTTGGTTTTGTTTTTACTTGGTTTGCTTTTGTTTTAGGCCTTTTATCTCTCTACATTATTTGTCTTCCCTCACATATCCTTTTCTCTGTTAGTTTCTTTTCCCCATTCTGTTGAATATTGTTTCTCCTTTCATGTTAGCAGGAGTTAAAACTTTCATGCTTAGCTGAAAATCTCAGTGCATATTTTAGAAATAAGAAAAAATTAGATTTCAAAATTAAGATCACCATGACCAAGGCATGGAAACTGAGCTACAATATAAATTTGAATATTATAAAACTAAAATATGTAAGTGGTTAGAAAGGGATGTAGCACAGGATTTTGTTAAGAACAAGTCATGTTGGTCGGTCCTTATAGCCTATCTTAATAAGTTACCTAATCTGGAGGATGAATGAAATGAGTTAGATAGAATAAAATGATCATAAAGTAAGTATTTGAAGACATATTTGTTGATATAATGTTAGGCAATAGTATGTGTTGTGGATTGGATTATGGGTTTTGGATTTATATATAACATATGATAACATCATGGCTCTTCCAGCTGTGTGACTTTGGATGAGTTACTTAGCCTTTTATGTGCCAGTTTCCTCATCTATAAAAATGGGGTTAATAATGTCTTCTTTCCAAGGTTGTTGGCAGTTTTTAATATGCTGTGCAAGACTTTCATGATTTCAGTCATGTCCAACTTCCATATCGTTCTTTGCATCACAGTGGAGAAGTTGAGGCTACATTCCCCCAAATCTTTTTCTGACATATGTTTTAAATGAGATTCTGCCATTGAGAAGCAGTTGTCTGAGATTTCAGTGCAGAAGAAAAGAAAACACATTTTTTTGTTAGGTGGCAGTTGTAAGCAGTTATTAAAAAATGACAGATATGAGATATATGGTCCTGTCATAATCAGCTTCCTGAAGCCACCCACTTCAATCCTACCAGCCAGTTGAGATAAACAATCACAGTCTGTCTGGACAGTCTCCTTCAAATTCCATGTTTCCTACAGTAATTAATTGAGGGCAATCTCCAGGGACTGACTTATGACTGCTTGGGCTTCTGTTGTTGTTGTTGTTGTTGTTAGGTGCCGTCAAATCAGTGTCGGACTCATAGCGACCCTCATAGGGTTTTCAATGGCTGTTTTGGGATTGCCTTGGGAGTGGATTGCCAGGTCCTTCTCCTGCTTGGGCTTCTAAATTACGTAAAATCTTACAATAGCTTTTCTGATCTTCATGCACTCATCCCTTCGAAATCTTCTTTATAGTCTAGCATGTTATATTAAATTATATTAAGTTATTTCTAAACCAACTGATGTTCAACTCTGAGTTGGGCCATATGGTAGGAAAGAAGAGTGAATGTGGGTTGGTCATTGTTGAGGCCAGTTATACGGAGATTCATTCAGCTGTCCTGCCTGTGTTTGCATGTATTTCAAAGCAGCATGAAGCTAAGTTTAAAAAACTAAATTTTCTTGTAAACAAGCACAAAGAATCTCTTACTTGAAATATAGAATGGATTCTAATTACCTGATGGACATAGGTACTAAGCACACCTAGTAGAAAACAAGTCTCTATCTGTAGCTGCCTGCAACTGTAGCACTGTGACATCTGTTCCCATCAAATCTTGGAAGCTAAGCAGGATCAGGCCTGGTTAGTATTTGAATGGGAGACCACCTGGGAACACTAGATACTGTAGGCTTGGGAGAAGGACCTGGGAATCCATTCCCCAAAAATCAATCTGACATTGAAAACCCTATCAATAGCAGAGAAGCACTGATAATAGTGTTTCGTCTGGTGTACATAGGGTTGCCATGAGTCAGACACCAACTTGACAGCACCTATCAACAACATCTGTAGGTAATACAAATAGGATTTGTCTTCATAGTGGTAGATACATTTATACCTGTTTGAATTATTCTAACCGCAGTGTATGTATTGAGAAAACCACTTTTCTTTGAAAAGGATTTCTGGTGACATTCATCTGACCATTACCTTTGTTCTTTGTAGTAGCACATAGGGCTGGGATTTAGCTCGGTTGGTAGAGCTCTGCTCTGCAGGCTCTGAGGTCCTGAGATCCATTCCCAGCACTGCAAAACAGGAGAAGGACATGGCAATCCACTCCTGAGACAATCCCAAAATAATCAGTCATTGAAAACCCTATAAGTTTTGCTGTGAGTTGGTCACGACTGGATGGCACCTAACGACAACAACTACCACGTAATCAGATGATCTACCATTTTACATTAGGTAGACAATGCCATGATATACTAAAGCAATGGCACAAATCATATGAAAAATATACAATATAGAGAGCATACATGTGACACAGAACCTGGGTCAAAAAAAGATAATGGAATCCAGAGATTACAGGGAGTCTATCCTGGCTCAGTTGTACAAAGTTTTAATAAAGTGTTAAAGTTTGTTAATATTTTAATGAGCCTGTCATCTTTCTTTGTGTTTGCCCTGGATATGTGTCTTATCTGAGTAAATGACCTTGTATTATCCAGTGCCTTCATTTCCCACAGCACTTAGCATAGAGCCAACCATGTAAAATATCTTCACAATGACTTATTAAATTAATTTTCTTAAATCCCTTCTGGACTGCCCATTTGCCTTCATTAATTATGATAGACCTAGAGGAGATGACCTCTGCTTGCTGCCATGGAAGAATTACATCTTAGACTTGTAGATTCTTTGAACAATACAATTTTTCAGGGGAAGAGATAAACTATTAGAATTAGAACATATCAATTTTACAAATGAGAATATGAATATTCTTGGCTTCCATCCTTTTCTACCTCCCTCCCAGAAACCTATATATGTAGTTTGTCTACCTGTATACTTTCTCCTATAATAGTTTCTACCTGCAAAATAATGGATTTAGAGTGAGAATGGAAATATGTCTTCTCTTTAGTCTTTTCATACAAATAAGTATCAGAGTGTTAACTATTATAATACAAAATACAAAAATACCATGCCAAACTGTTTTTAAATAATGTATTTTCATTTCTTAATTACACCAGGTATTTCTTTTGAGATTTAAGAGCTTTTAAGCATTATGAACGCTAATACCTTTGTGATTGTGATTTGTTTGCCCCTGTTTAAAAGAATCAGGAGTATAGCTGGAAGAGAATATTGATGTGGCAGGAAAACTTAGGAAGAATGCAGCTCCTTGTTTTCTCCTTTTATTTCAAAGATCAAAATCTAGCATACTGCAGAAATGAGGGAAATCTTTTATGATGGGATAATTGTGGTTGTATCCTCTGTCCCGCCATTCATGAACAATACGAATCCTGGATAAATATGAATCCTGGATTTTGCTAATCTGATGGTTTTGGCTCTGCTTTAGGTAAACAGTATAAATTATTTCCAGAAGAGCTATGGGAAAAAAATGTGAGATATTACTGCAGAATCCAGCACTCTCATAAAACTTACAAAATTTCTGTCTGGCCCAGGGGACACTAACTACCCATGTGTCTTCATGAGCCCAGGGGAAGACATCAGACAGACTCTCTCACTCTCCACATCCTCACCCCAGTTCTGGTTGCACCTGGATGAAAGAAAGTCTGCCAGCATTTCTTCAGCAGGCTCTGGCTGTCAAAACAAACTAAAGCCTCCTGGGGATGCTCGCGCTTGCCTGCTGAGGAGAAAACACTGTGTTAAGTGTTTTACATATATTATCCTATTATAGCTCCACAAAGCCTTTTGAGGAGGGTCTCCATTAAGCAAATGATAAAAATGAATCTCAGAGAGGGTTAGATTTTTAATAACATACATGTTTTAATCAGAAAGATTGGGACTTGAGCCCCTGTTGCTTGGTACCAAAGCAGGCACAGCCGTATATTGCTCCTCAAAGCTGCTTTGTAGGTAACTTAGCCATGAAACCCACTTTGTCCCATTCCATTTCTTTGATGCCTGTCTGTCACTTCAGACTACTAGAACAAAAATATCATGGACTGGGTGGCTTAAACAGTATAAATTTATTCCTTAATGTTCTGGAGGCAAAGAAGGCCAAGATCAAGGTACTAGCATGGCTGGGCTCTGGTAAGGGCCCTCTTCTGGGTTCACAGATGGCCACCTTATCATCTCCTTACCTGCTCCAGCATAGAGATGAACTGCTTGTATCTTTTCTAACAAGGGTACTAACTCTATTAACTAAGGCTCCACCTTCCTAACCTAATTACCCAATACCATCACACTGGAGATTAGCTTCATCATTGAGATTTTAGTAAAACACAGACATTCATTCCCTAACAATGCCTGAGATCAATTGGAGGGTATTTAAGGTATTCTAAATGATGGAAGCCTTCAGCCGTATCCCTGTGGCATCAGATCATGTCAGATCTCTAAAGCTAAGCAGGGTCGGGCCTGGTTAGTACTTGGATGGAAGACTGTCTGGGAACACCAGCTACTGTAGGCTTGGGAGATGGACCCGGCAACCCAATCCCAAAAAATCATTCCGCCATTGAGAACCCTATGAACAGCAGAGAAGCACTGATAATAGTGTTTCGCCTGTTGTACAGGGTTGCTATGAGTTGGAAACAGACTCGATGGCACCTAACAACAACAACAAAATGATGGAAAGAAAGCCTTTCCAATCCACCTGTGCTGAAGATCCTATGGTTCCGTGATAACTTTGGCATTTAATTAAACTATTGTTAAGGCTAGAATATTAGGTCCACAAAAGCCGAGCTCATCATCTGTTGAGTTCAATGTTGTTCTCAAGTTCCTGCAAGAGCAGCTGACAAGAAGAAGAAGGTGCTGCACAAGTAGCTATTGGTTGGATGAATTTCCCAGCTTGAGATGAGTTCCAGTGTCAACTTTGGACTGCGCATCATTATTTTTGTTTTGTCACAGAAAAGAAAGGTGGTACTTTGGAGGAATAAATGAGCCTTTTAGAATTCACTGAGAAAAAAGGAATAGAAGTTTCTACAAACCACAACTAAATAGATATAAAGTCTCCAGCTGCTCTTTCAGAGTGGTTCGTCACTGGTTATAAACTATAGGCATTTCTGCCTCCAATCCACTAAAAGCATTCATTTTTCTTCAGATTAAGTTTTAGTCCATTAATCAAACCCCTACCAGCTGTGGTTGGTGCATGTGTGATAAGAAGAAAATGATGTCTTGGTGTAAACAACCAGAATGCTAAACTCAGCCCAAAGAAACAACTTCTTTTCAGAGAAGACATTTGTTTGTTTGTTTCTAATTAATGTTTCTTTAGTGGGGATAAAATTTAGGGGCATACATGATTTCTACAAGATTCCAGTAGTTTGTTTGTACATGTGTGTTTAAAGCTGAGAGGAGAATAAATACAAAAGGATAGAACTGTATAAGAAAAAGAAAGCCCATACAAATAAAGGAGGTAAGGAAAAAGAAGAAGGGAAGGATGTGAATTGACAAGACTAGGAATTCCATTATACTTAGAAGAAGGAGTATGCTAGAATTTAAGTGTTAGGATGGGATTAAAATATTATATATATATTGAAGAAAATAATGTCATGGACTAATGAATTAGACCATGCCTTCAGTAATCCACATCTGAACTGGGAACTGTCTACCATCAGGTTATTCATCCTTCTGTTACTACAACAAAATGTCTGAGATAATCAACCTAAAAAGAGGAAGACATTTTTGCTCATATCTTTAGGAGTTTTAATCCCTGGTTGGTTGGACCAATTGCTTTTGGGGCTGTGGTGAAGCAGCACATCCTGAATGGAATGTGTGCAGAAGCCCTTACACTCTGTGGCCAGAAACAAAAGAGGAGGAGGAAAAGACCATGGTTCCACCATTCCCCATGAAAAACACATCCCCAAAGACCTCCCACCTAGAAGAGTCCTATCTCCTAACGGCTATTCTACTTTCCAGTAGAGCCATGGGGTGGATGCTAAGCTTTTAACACATGGGCCTTTGAAGGACATTCCAGATGCAAACTTCAGCAACCATCATCTGGTCACAGTTGTCTCTCTTGAATATATAGTGGATGGAAGGAAATAAGTAAAAGCAAACATCAAAATTCTAAATGTTTCCATTCTCTCCCTGCTGTTTATTATTCAGATTCCTATTTACTTGTGTGGAAAAGAGAAAGTATCAGCCATTGCTGGTATTACTGCAGCAGAGCAAAAACTGCAGACTTTCCTTCTAACTATAGCATCCAGCTTTGCAATAAAATAGGTAGTTTGATCATTTATATAATCATTACTTTTAAGGGAGCAATTCAATCCCCAATTAAAGAGCTGATGTACGTAAACAGATATGATGCTCCCTTAACACTCTCATTGAGAAGTTACTTTTTAATTGCTTTGCTTATAATTTCAACTTCAAAGCCAGTAATAGCTTTCGAATTAATAGCTCATAGCCCATTTGATACACTGATATTTAATTAATGAGTTCATAACTCCAGTGGCATATTGTCTTTCTGACAGCTCCTCCAGGTTGTTAGTTTCCATATTGCTGACTGTTGTCTGCTAACCATTTTTAGAGAGGTCATTTTGCCTATATAGTATTTTTAGGCTAGATGGTGAAAAAGAATGGGCTCAATCAGAGGGAAAGGCACCCCTTTGCTGTTCCACAGAACAGCTAGCTTTTGTTAGGCCTCTGGGGATAGCTGGAATTTTGCATAGTTTTCTTTTATCATTTAGGAATCATCTAAACTGATTTCATCTACAGTACCACTAACTATGCATTTGTCACCTCTATGGAGTCTGGTTTGTGGTGCTGGGGATCAAACCTGAGTCTTCAGGAAGGGTAGAGCATCAACTGATGGCCCCTAACAACCAACATAAAGCCTGGAGATGGGCAGAGAGGTGAATGCAATTACAGCTCTGAGGCTTTCTTTTCAGAAGCCTTTCCAGACCACCCTCTACTGCAGCAGGCTCTCTGCTGTCCTGGCCATCCTAGTCACTTTGCAGGCATTGGCCAACTATAACTCTTGTGCCAAGAATAATCTTTGTTATACTATGAAAGAGTTGTTAGAGGAGGAGAATGAGGAGGAGTAAGAGGAGAAGGAAAAGAAAAGAAAACCATTAAAGTCCTTTACAGAGAATCCTCACTGATGGCTGAAAGAGAATTAATACTTGCCATAAAACTTCTGTTGCAGCTGGGGTTTAGCCCAGGTAGTAGAGTGCTTGTTCTGCATGCTCTGAGGCCCTGGCTTCAATCCCCCACTGCAAATAGGGGAGAAGGACCTGGCTGCCCACTCCTGAAACAATAGGCCATGGAAAACCCTATGAATAGCAGAGAAGCACTGATATAGTTCTGGGCATGGCACAGTGTTGGGGAGTGTTTCATTCTATTGTACATAGGGTCTCTATGAGTCAGACATGACTGGATGGCACCTAACAACATCAACATAAGCTTCTATTATTGAAATCCCACCACTGGGCACATTCTGGCCAATTTTCCTCTCTGAATCACAGAACATGTTTTCTCTGAGTGTTGATGACAATGATGAGGCTTCTCTTCAAGGGGTCATCCCAGCTAATAGGCTGTCCCTGTTAAGGAAGCAGACAACCATTCGCAGGGCCACTTAGGATTCGTGATTCTTTGTTTTAGGTGCATTAAAACCTCTCAGCATCATGGGTTCTTATAGAGCTTCCAAATAAAATAAAGGTCTTTGATATTGGGTTTCCCTCTTCAAATGTTGCCAAAATGTCCTTACTTATAATTCTTGGCACTGAGTCTACCATTTGAAATCAATACTGTCAAATTTAATGTTTTGGCCTTTCAGAGGACTCTTGAAGAGGCCATAATTCTGGGGACATTTGCACGCTGTAGTAAAGTGTTCCCATGTTACCTACCAGAGGTTTGTTGACTGCCAGCTGGAATCCAGGGCTAGACAGAGTATGACATGGGACAAGGACTAAGAAAGATTAAGGGATTGTCCCTTAGTCTGTATCACCAATTCCCTTTCCTGACGTTTAATTTATTAAGATCCCTTTCAGTAGTAAGTCTTCGCTAGTTACAGAAAAAAAAAAAAATAAAGAATGCTAACAGAATAAAAGAAGCAAGCATAAAAATGTGTACTGTAGTGTGTCACTTAGGGCTAGCCCTGCCAGAACCTCATAGATTGCTATAAAGTTAGAATTAATTAATAATAATTGAAATAACTGTGAGTTATTAGTAGTATTTGGATTATTAAGATGAAGATAATTATAATAAAATTAGGTACTATAAATACTAATTGCATTAATGATTTTAACTTTAATGATTGCTTTAAAATGTGCTAGAAATTGATTTTCTATAGATGGACTAATAATAATGATGATAATAATAATAGCTACCACTTTCTGAGTGCTGAGCAAGCCTCAGGAATTGTGCTATATGCTTCATATATATGACCTTAACTGATGAAAAATATTTTGATGATGTGGATTAATGAGCATAAGGACCTTCTATGAACTGTGAGGGAGTGTATGCCTAGAAAGTTACCAGAAGAGAGAATTAGCTGAGGATGAGCTTTGCTGGAATTCTTGGTAAAAGGACTTTCTATTTTGAAGACAACATTTCTGTGTCAACCTAAAAACAAGTGGAGAACGTTTGTGATGGTAGACTTTCTGGGTTCCTATGAACTACTGCCCAGCAAGTTCATTTCCATAAGCAAGGAGAGAAACGTCAGATGATACACTGAAGTAGCCTTTACTCAGGATTACCTATAGAAATGACAGTACTGGTCCTTTTTTTCTTTTTCTTTTTCTTTCTTTTTCATACTCAAATACTCAAAGGGTGAACCTAGAGCCTTGCACATACCTTGCTAGTGCCCTTCCATTGGTTTGTACTGCCAGACCATTTTTATATATTATTTTGAAACAAGATCATGCTAAATTGTGCAGGCTGCCTCTGGCTTCAAACCTGTGAAAATTCTATTTTATTAAATGATTATCTTTGAACCTGTCTTGAAAAATACTGCATCAAAAAATCAACAAATAATAATAATGACTATTGTTTACTGAACATTTAGAATGTGCCCAGTAGTGGATAAACACTTGGACAATATAGCATTTGAGTGAAATAGTGACACCATTCCCACTTTACTTGTAAGGGCATAGAGGCTTAAAGAGGGCACTTGATTTCCCCAAAGCCACACAGAGAATGTGTAGTGTAGCTGAAATTTAGCTGTATAAGCATTTATAGTTGTGAGGTGCCATGGAGTCAAGTCCAACTTTTGGTACACCTCGTAGAGTTTTCAGTGGCTGATTGTTTAAGGAGTGTGCTGCCAGGTCCTTTTCCTTAGCCTGCAGCACCTGGTATTCCCAGGCAGTCTCCCATCCAAGGACTAACTGTTATATAAGGAGCTGAAAACCTATAAACTCAACAGACCTTTATTGGGAGAAGCTGCCAGGGCTGTGTCTAGCAAAAGAGAGAGCAACCACTGGGTAAGAAGGGGTTAGGATTTTATGGGCTCTAGGTGGGAGGGGGAGGGAGTGTTTGACAGGTCACCCTGGGACAGGCAGGAAGTGGGTACACGGGTACACAGAGAATTCTGATAGGCTGGCAGAGTCATGTCAAGTTTTGGTGGGCTATTGAGGACTGGGATATAGTGTTTAGGAGAAGGCACCATCTTATAGGGAGGAGCCATTTTCTAACAGGTCATGGCTAACAGAAACAAAAGTGAGGGGGCATGCAACATCATACTAGCAGCCAGGAGAATGTGGATCTGGGTCTCCAAGGTAACCAGGATGTGTCCCTGCCCTCCAGGAGCACAAAGCCCCTCTGTGGGGTATTTTCACAGAGCCCCACTCTGGGAGGCACTGGAGATTCCAGGCTGGTGTGCACATAGGGCTCTGGGAGGCATGGGGTGGCTCTCAGGGAGTCTCCCAGCAGTTCTCTCACAGGGGAGGAGAAGCCCTGTTGCCCGCCCAACACTAACTAGGCCAGGATTGGATCTGAGAAGCTAAGCAATGTCAGCCTGGTTAGTCTTTGGATGGGAGACTGCCTGGGAATACCAGGTCCTATAGGCTAGGGAGAAGGACATGGCAGCCTACTCCTGAAATAATAAGCCACTGAAAACTCTATGAATAGCAGAGAAGCACTGACAGTAGTGTCAGGCATGGCACAGTGTTAGGGGAATGTTTCATTCTGTTACACATAGGGCTGCTATGAGTCAGATCTGACACCATGGCACCTAAGAACAACACAACAATAAGTATTAATAGTCTGTTAGCCTTTTTGCTATCAATTGTTAAAATTGTAGTTTCATCTAATGTTCCACTGGTCACTCACAACTCTATTCAGTTGTTCAGTTCCACTGTGGGGGGGGGGGCGGAATTGACTTTGCATTCTGAGCCCATAGAATAGAGGTACTCCTCTCCCAGTACCAGGCAGTGCTATGTATTTAATTAGCACACATTTTCATGATGTTTATAACATTCAATATTATATATATATATATATACACACACATATATATGTATGTATGTATACATACATATATACACACACACATATATATATGTATGTGTGTGTGTGTGTGTATATATATGTTGTTGTTGTTGTTAGGTGCCATCAAGTGGGTATCCGACTCATAGCGACCCTCATAGGGTTTTCAGTGGCTGACCGGTTTGGGATTGCCTCGGGAGTGGATTGCCAGGCCCTTCTCCCATTTTTGCGGTGCTGGGAATCGAACTCGGGACCTCAGAGACTGCAGCGCAGCGCTCTACCAACAGAACTAAATCCCAGCCTATCTATCTATCTATCTATCTATCTATATATATATATATATGGTTGAACACAAGGCCTTGCTCTTGCATGCTTTGCAAGTGCTGGACCACTGAGCTGCACCCCAGCCCATTTTTTTTACTTTTTTTTTTTTTTTTGAGACAGGGTTTCTCTAAGTTATGCAGACTGCCTCTGATCTCAAAATTGCAATCCTCCTGCCTCCGCCTCTTGAGCCGCTGGGAATAAGGGCGTGTGCCACCGTGCCTGGCTCCAATATTTTCTTCTTCTTTTCTTTCTTCTTTTCTTCTCTGAGGTAGTTGTTAGCATGAACCAGTATCTTTCCTTTTGGAGCTGTGAGAAATAGGGAAACTGGCCCTTAGGGACTTTGGAAAAGGAAATCCATTCACCTAATTTCAGTTCCCCTCTCTGCTTTTGTTTTCTTCTGTTGCAGGTGCATCTCCAGCCCATTTTTTCACTTTTTGAGACATTGTTGTTAGGTGCAGTCTAGAGCCAGCTGCTCTAGGATTGTGAAGATCCTGAAGCCCTCCTGTCCATTGAGTTAAACATCTTTCCCCTCCATTTAGTCTGTAAGTCAGCATACTTTTCTAATCGAAAGACTCATAAAAAGCTAGTGGATATCAGAAGTGTTTATGTAACTGTAGAAACCCCTATTTATATTTGATTCCACTCAGGTTTTATTCAATACATCATGGGTGTAAGTTGTACAGAACCATGACAGTCATCATATACACTAAAGCTATCATATACATTAACGTAAAGCCTAACCACTGAAACAAAGAGGTTATTTCTCGAGCCCTTTGGAGGTAATTTTCAAAATCAGCTTCTTTTTTGGTTTTCTCGAAGACATGTTTTGCTTCAAGTTGAATCTCTGTTATCTAATTAGGTCAAGATGGCCTAATGTGTGGATGCATTAATTCAGACACAGTTGCACTGAAGTCCAAATGAGATTCTAAGCAAAGATAACTGGACAGTCTCATTAATCCTGATGATCTTTTGGAAGGTATCTTTTTCTTTTCTTTCCTTTTTTTCTTTCTTTTTTTTTTTTTTGGTAGGTTTATGGGATGGTAGCTTGCAGTTGGCAAAGCAGAGGAGAGGAACACCCAAAGTTAAATGTGTGAATAAAATACAAGAAAAACATAGTAATGACTAATAAGATGTAAATGCCAAGAAATTTTCTTGTCTTTTAAATTAGACATCTGCGCCCTATTTTTACATGCTCATCACCATAAGCACTTTAGCATGTTTCCCCCAATCTGTCAGCACAGACATATTCTGGAGGCCGTGAAGTTTTAACGCCTTCCCTGCGACAGAAATGCCCTGGCAGCTATTCTTGTGCAACATCTGCTGAAAGCAAGAGATGTGATGCCGGCGCCGCCCCGGAGCGCTTTGTGAGAGGAGCTGGCGTGGTGCTGCCTCGCTGATGAAAGGAAGAACTGTGTTTCTGGGTCATGTCTGCAGGAGCACTGGCTTGGGGGTTACCGCGTCCCCCCAACAGGCCTCCTTGTCATATGGATTCGCGAGTTCAGAACTTGGCCTCCTGTCTGCACGGGAGGAGAGGAGATGAAGGGTGGCCTCAGAAGCGAGCTGCCTCAACCCACACATGTTTGCACAGCTTGCTTCGTGGCAAGGGCGTGGGCTGGTCCTCTCTGCAGAGAACCAGTTGGCCTAAGGAGCTTCGGATCTGACCAGTGCTAACACTCAGCTTGATAGGCCCCAGGAAGCTTCTGGAGAGAAAAGAGCCTGGGCTGCAGCGACTACTCTGCCCACTGAGGAGAGCCTGACTTGAAAACGATGCACTTTTAGATGCGCCCCACCCCCAACCCCAAATCTCTGATGCATCCTAAACGCCTGGTTTACCTGTTGTGACCTTAGAATCTACTTCTCATCCTCCTCTGGAAAAAAGTTTGTCTTTTAATAGTGTTAGATGGGCTTTAAAAAAATCCTCCAGTGTGGGGAAAGAGATGACAACCAGACATTGAAGAAGCACCTGATAAATTGTTCTGGAAAGCTAGAGGAAGAAATTGACTGAAAAGCTCTGTGAGGAGGGAGGAAGAGGAGATGGGAGGGAGGCACCATAGAGGACACAGAGCCAAGGGCACCAAAGTTCAACATACCTGGCTACATTGTTAACACCGAAGGCCAATGACACGTCCTGTTGAAAATATATCTATTCCTTTGTTGCACATTTTACATCATATTTCTGATTTCTTAATCCACCCAACCATCCTGTGAAATTATTTCCAGTTTATTAGATGAAGAAACTGAGTCTCAGAAAAGATCAAAGAGACTCATGAGTTATGTTTGAAAATGAATGGAATTTGGAATCAAACAGACTTGAGGTGTGTATCTCAGTTTCAAAAAGTGTTAGGTATGTGGCATCAAGCAAGTTACATCACCTCTAAGTGCTTCAGTTTTTGCACAGAAATTATACTGAAGTGGTGGAAAAGATCCACTTTTGGGGGGTCCTCATGAAGAAGAAAAGTTAAATGACTTGTCCATGTTTACACAATGGGCAAGGAGTCAGTGCGACTCTTAACACACAGCACAATTCTTAACCCATCGTACGTATTGAATAGATGTTCACCATTATTAGAAGTGGCAGAAGATGGATTTAAACTCAGTCTCCCAGGCCCAGGTGTTTTATGTGCTGTCACCTGTTATACTGTCATCTTCACAAAGGATGATTGAACAAGAACAAGGAACATTTGGCCATTTAGACTTTTAAAGCACAGTTGTGGCCACTGACCATGTCAAGATATATTCAGAGAAAATTATTCGTATTGCCCTCCACCCTCTGTTCAGAAGATGAAAGTGATTTTTGTAAGTGAAGCCCAGCATAACTTAGGAAAACAAAGTCATTTCTATATATGCCAGGTTTTGCTGGAACTCTGTGCTTGCTGGGGGACCCTCACTCATTCACTGAGTCCCTCCAGTCCAGCTTCTGACCTCCTACGGCACTTAGTATCTTTGACACAAACATTCACTGATTTATTTTTTCAAAAATAGTTCTTGGGTTTCTGTCGTATTTCAGGCACCATTTGGGTCACTGAAGATAGAGCGGGGAAGAGCACAGAGAAGGCCTCTGTTTTTATAAAGCATGCCATCTAGTGAGAAGGGAATGTAAGCAAACAAACATGTAACAAGGTAGTAGATAATGTACTCATTCTCTGTGGTTGCTGTAATATACTACCCCACACTGAAAACAACAGAACCTTATTCTTTCACGGTTCTAGAGGCAAGAAGTCAGAGTTAGTATTACTGAGCCATAAGCAAGGTGTCCATGAGGCTGTGTTGTTGTTAGGTGCTGTGGGGTCGGGTCCAACTCATAGTGACCACATGTATAATAGAACAAAACACTTTCTGACACAGTGCCATGCCAGGCACTATGTCACTTCTTCTCTGTTGTTCATAGGGTTTTCAATGGCTGATTGTTTCAGGAGGGGGCTGCCAGGTCCTTCTCCCATTTTTGGTGATATTGAGGATGGAACCTAGGGCCTCAGAGCATGCAGAGCAAGCACTCTACAAACTGAACTAAACCCCAATCCTCTTCTGTGAGGCCATACTGCCTCCAAATCTCTTGGAGTTTAGATGTTTTCACAGTGCAGTTTCTGATGCCTACAGGCATGCTGGCCTTCTGGCTTGTGGTCACATTAACCTCAGCCTTCTCCTCTGTGTGTGTGTCTAATCTTCCTCTGCCTCCATCTTTAAGGATACCAGTGATTAAAGCTGTCACTTACCTGATGATCTGGGATAACCTCATCTCAAGAACTTTATTTTCTGTTTTTTATTAGTAATTTTTAATATACCACTTAAGGGGTCTCATTGTGACAGTTCCATACATGCATTTTATTGTATATTGCTCAGGTTCACTTCCCCCTTCCCTCTCAGGATTCCCTCCCTGCCACCATCCTCTACCTTCCCACCAATGGTCTCCCTTCTAATGGTGTATCTTTTTTTCTTTTGAGTTTATCTATCTAGATATGCACCTGCAGTTTTGCCATAAGGGCAACATATGTGATATTTTCTTTCTTTTCTCCCATTACCTTTTCTTCTTGCCTATCTTTCTATTTATTAGTCCATTATCTTTCCCTACTTACATCCTATCTGCATTCATGTTGTATATATTTTAATAATGAATATATTTTGAAGTACAATACCCACATATGAGGGAAAACATGATGCTTATCTTTCAGGGTCTAGATTAATTCCCTGAAAATGATGATCTCTAGTTCCATCCATTTTCTAGCAAGTGCCATGATATTGTCCTTTGCTGAATAAAACTCCATGGCTACATATATATATATATATATATATATATATATATATATATGGAGACAGACCCGGCAACCCACTCCCAATAATCAATCTGCACTGAAAACCCTATGAATAGCAGAGAAGCAATGATAAAGTGTTTCACCATTTGTATGTAGGGTTGCTATGAGTGGGATACCAACTTGATGGCACCTAACAACAACAAATATATATATATATATATATATATATATATATATATATATGAAAATTTCCTTATCTATTCATCTGTTGATGGACACGAAGGTTGATTCCATATCTTGGCTATTGTGAATAGTGCCACAATGACCATGGATGAGCAGGTATGTTTGTGTTATAGTGACTTAAAATCTTTTGGATAATACATACCCAGGAGGGGGATAGCCAGGTCATCTGTTTTGAGGAACTTTAATGTAATCACACATGCAAAAAAACCCCTCTTTTAATCCAAATAAAATAACATTTACAAATTCTAGGGTTTAGCAGCTGCTGTCCTTTGGGGGATGTTATCTAGCCTACTAGAGACAGAGTTTCAGATAGTAATACATATTATAAAAAGGAAATTACCAAGACAAAAGTTATAAAGAATGATAGTATGGTGTTAGAGACTGTTATTTTCCATAAAGTAGATGTGGAAGGCATTACGCAGAAGGTGAACTTTAAGCACAGACCTGGAGGAAGTGATCTTTGAGAGGAAGAGTTTTAGGCAGTGGGGGCAGTATGTACAAAGGTCTTGAGGAACATCATCATGTGAGTGCTGTGGATTGTACAATAGCTAGGTTTGTAACATAGGATATCAAATAGGGTGTGACATTTTGTGCAGAGCCTCACTGGTCAGCATAAGAATATTTACTCAGAGTGAAATGGATAGCAATGGGAGGAACATTGAGTGGAAAAGTCAGATTTAAGTATTAAAAATATCACTTTCATTGGTTTTTGGAGAATAGAGTATAAGATCAAGAATAGGATAGGAAGGTGGGGATAGTGATGCACATCTGTAATGTTTTCTCTCAGGAGGCTGAAGAAGGAGGACACGGAGTTTGAGGCCAGCCAGGACTACATAAGAGAACCCTGTCTCAAAAATAATAAATAAATAAATAAATAAATAAATAAATGGAGAGAGATTTGGAGATTGTCTGAGATTGTTTGGAGATTGGAAGCTCTCCCCATAAATCTGTGAGACATGCTGGAAACTGGTCTAATTATTTCAAAAGCAGATATAACAGGATTTGTAGGGAGGCCACCAATGCAGTATGGGTGAAAGAGTGGGAACAGGGAAGGTTATCACACTTTTAGTCTGAAACAGTAAAGAAAAGCTGTCATTATACTTAATGGAGCAGACTGCCGGGTAGTATGGTCAGATGGTTAGGGGAGAAAAAAAATCTTCAGTTTTGAGATGATTTTGTTATCTAAATTCAGATGCAATATTAAGAGTTGGATAGAGGAGTGTAGTTTTGAGAGGAAGAGTCCAAACTGAAGATCCAACATGAGCATTGTCACCATGCAGTGGTATTTAAATCCCTGAGGCAGGGTTAGGAAGAGAAATGACCTCACAGAGGCATGCTGAGAGAGCTGGGGTTAATCCAGGGATTCTTAGCACTAGTTTCCTTCAAAAGCCCAGGAAAACATTATTTAAAACAAATAACAACATTATTCCATTATTACCCATCTCAGATTACTTAATCCAGAACATACAGAGGCTGAACTTAAGCAATAGAAGCTTTTCAAATTTTTTCATTAATTCTCATGTATAGCCATGGCCGAGGAACATGAGGATATGACATTAGGTAATTCTTCTTGAAATGCAGTTGCCTTGACCACCTACACTTTTAATTCCTGGAATGCTTGTCAAAAATACCATCTCTCAAGTTCCTTTCCTTTAACAAGACTTGCATTAAAAAACAAAAAAGATTCCAAGTGAACCTTTTATACGTGTCTACCTGATAAACACCCTCAGGCATTTTGGGGGGAAAAGAAATATATTTTTGGTAGTGAGAACTAGGCAAGAACATTTCATATTAAGAACAATAGATACAATCCTGGGGAAACTGGAAAATTAGGTAGTTTTTTTGTTGTTGTCGTTTTGGTTTTGTTTTGATAAGAAAATACACACACACACACACACACACACACACACACACACACACAAACACATGTCTGTAACAGTGTTAATGAGGATTTCAAGTGCCTAAGGATTGAGTGCCTAGTAGAGGCTGTTGCAATAATTGAGGTAAGAGATTACAAGTGTAAACCAAACTATGTCTTGGGGTCATATACAACTGAGTTGCCTGTATATGTCCATATAGGATAGGAAACATGTTGACAATAGCCAAGTACTTATCCAAACAGGATGTAGACAGCGTGATAGATAACCTAAGGCCTTATGCCAGTAAATCAACATGGAATTAGCTCTCACATTCTTATATGCCAGGAATTGAAAATTTGTCTCTTGAGTATAAAAGTCTGACAGAGAATCCTATATTCTCTATGAGAAAATTAATGGAACTACTTTTTTGACCCTTTTTGGTGAACTCCATTTGGCTGTTTTAAGTGAGGACTAAACATTAGCTCACATAGGAAATGATCTTTTAGTAGTAAAATTCAAAGAAAGAACCAGTAGATTGCCAAATGCTTCCTATAAAGGGTGATTTGTCAGCTTGAACCTAATGTATTAATAAATTATAATCATCTAATTATTATACACCAATTACTATAGACTCATTTGTCAAATGACATAGGCTCACTCATCCTTTGACAATGGTGTTATAGTAGACCACTTGGTGGTTTTTCTTCATTTTAATCATTTTATTTCATTTTATTTATTTTACTTAAGTCATTGTCTTTTGTCTATGGAAGGTAAGAAAATCTACAAAGGGAAATTCCTCCTCTTTCCATAGAGTCCAACACAAAAGAGACGGGGAAATACATCCACAAGTTTCATTATTCATTATTCAGTATGGCAGTTTCTTTTAACAGGTGATAAATGGGTGGGGTTAGCCATATTTTTAATTAGTTCTCTGAATAAATATTTATGAATTTCCCATAACAAAAGTGGTGGAGCTCAGTGGTCCTGTGAGCTAGACCAGGGTTCCAGGGCTAGACTATGTGGGGTAAGTCCACCACTGCAGACTGTCCATCTCATTGAGTACAGTGGAAACACTGGACAAAGTATGAAGAGCTGCTCCCTAAAGACTCCAATTATACGTGTAAGAGTTTGCTGAGCACTTGTCCCACATCTTACTAATCTTCTATTAATTTATTTTTCTCAGCTATTTTCCTTCTCCTGGATTTCAACTTGGGTAGTTTTTATCCCCATGTCAGCAAATAAATGAATTATTATTTTATTTTATTTTACTTTTTTGTGGTACTGGGGGTTGAACCTAGGGCCTTGCACTTGCACACTTTGCAAGTGCTGTTCCACTGAGCTGCACCCCCAGCCTTTTTTTTTTTTTACTTTTTGAGACAGTGTTTTGCTAAATTATGCAGACTGCCGCTAGTCTCGAACTGGTGACCCTCCTGCCTCTACCTCCTGCGTTGCCAGGATTACAGGTGTGCACCACCACATGAGACTTAAATTAATTATTTTATTCTTCAGTGTTTGATATGATGTTGTCTTACTCAGTGTAGTGTTGACTTCATATAGTATAATTTTAATCTCCAGAAGTTTAATTCCAATCTTTTTCTATTTTTCATGTCTTTAACATGTTCAAGTTTCCTACCATCTCCATAAACAGAAGGAATGTGGTTGCAGTAATTGTATTTATGTCCTTGTCTACTAATTCTAAAATTTGTATCATTTCTGAGCCTGGTTTTTTAGAAAATATTTTTTATTATAAATGGAAAAATTATAGTTGTAAGTATGAAGTGAAAAGTGATGCTGATTTATGAATACAATGTGGAATAACTAGATCAGGCTGATTAACATATCCATAACCTCAAATATTTATCATTTTTTGTGGTGTGAACTCTGAAATTTATTCTTTTAAATGGTGATTTTGAATGTAAAATACTTTATTAATTACTACCTTCATCATACTATACAATGTAGCTCAAAAAAAAAAAACTTTCCTCCTGTCTAATTGAAGATTTGTATTCTTTGACCATCATCTCCTACTTTCTCTCTAATTCCCAGCAGCTGGTAACCCCCAGTCTACTCTTTGCTTCTTTGAGTTCAGTTGTTTTTGTTTCCACATATAAGTGAAAATGTGTGGTAGTTGTCTTTCTGTACCTGACTTATTTAATTTAGCATAATTTTTCCAATTCTATCCTAGCTATTACAAATGAAAAAAATTAAGGCTGAATAGTATTCCATTTTGAATTTATACTACATATTTTAACCCATCCTTTTATTGCTGGATTCTTAGATTGCCTCAATTTCTCGGCTATTGTAAATAGTGATGCAGTGAACGTGGGAAGACATTTCTTTGACATATTCATTTCAGATCTTTTGAGTAAGTATGCAGGAGCATATTTGTGGATTATATGGTAAATCCACTTTTAGATTTACGGGGAACTTGCATATGGTTTTCCAAAATGGTTGTACTAGTTTATGTTCTGGCCACTCTGAGGCTGCTTTTACTGATTGGTTATTTTTTCCTGCTTTTTGGCATGATGGTTATTTACAATTAATTCATCATCTTTTGTGGAATGCCTACTAAAATTTTATGGATTTTTTTCTTTTGATTTCCTATTATTGAGACATTGTGACAGACATTATGAATTCAAAGTGCAGATATTTTGTATTCGTGTAAATATTCTCGACCTTTGCTCTAGAGTGCATTTCAGTTACTTGGCTACTGTTTGCACCGTTTGAGCTTTGTTTAGGTTTTATGATGACTTGATCAGAACAGCCTTTAGTATAAAACTAACATTGGCTTATTACCTAGGCAATACACTTGTGAGCATTCTACTTGAAGTCTAGAGAAATACATCGTTTTTCTACTTGAGGTCAAAAGACAGCCTACACCTGGTCCTGCACAAGCCCTGCAGGTTGTTCACTGTAGTCATTCTGAAGGTTGCGTGTTTTTTGGACTCAGCCTCAGGTAGATTCCACACAGACCTGTACTGATCAGTGCCCTGATCCCCACTCAAGAGGAAGGTCTGCAGATTTATAGTGTGCACTGTGTGTGGCTCTCACCTCTCCTGCAAACTTGACCCTCCTCACCTACATCTTGCAGCTTCATCTTCTCCTCCAAGAGACAGCTGTTGACTAGCATTTGGCCAACTCCTTTTCCTAAACTGCAGCCTGCATACTCTTTCTGGTGGGAAGCTGCAGCAATCACAAGGCTCAGCTTGTTTGTTCCTCCAGCTCAGCAATCAATTCAAATCCACATATATATATATATATATACATAAAAGACTTCAAACCATCCTTTGCATGGTATAAAAATAGTGAACTAAATATATATCATATGTCTAAATGTGACATCTAGACCTATAAAACTTCTAGAAGAAAATGTAGGAGGAAAATCTTGAAGTAGGCAAAAAAATTCTTAGAACTAGCACCAAAGAAATGATTTGCCAATGAAAACTTAGAAAAGCTGGACTTCATTGAGTTAAAGCACTTTATTCTGTCAAGAAGACTGTTTTAGGATTGAAAAGACAAGTCACAGATTTAAAAACAATATTTTTCAGGTATATATCTGACAAAGATTTGTACCCAGGAAATAAAAAGCACCCTCAAAATTCAATAACAGAAAACTAAACCAAGCCAAAACAAAATAGTAAAAAATCTTAACAAGTACTTCATGAAAGAAGATGAATAAATTACAAATAACCATAAAAAATGAGGTTGAAAACCATTAGTTCTTTGGGAGATACAAATGAAAACTACAATGAGATACTTCTACACATCCATTAGTGTGAAAAAACCCTAAACCCTAATCAACCAAACAAAAACTGCCAATGCTAAGTGCTGCAGAAGATACAGAGCAAGAATAATTCTGATTCATTTCTGATGAGAATGGAAGCTTCTAAAACCACTCTGATATAGTTGATGTCGACTTAGCATGTGGCCTAAAAGACTCACCATTCCTACTCCTACATACTTACTGACAAGTTAAAACTACATACAAGCTACACATTCTGTATGATTAAATCTTTAAGACATGCTAAAAAAATAATATGGACAAAAAGATCAATGATTGTCAGGATTTGGGAGTGGAAAAATTGGTTGTGTAAAAAAGACATTTTTTTATACATCAAATGAGAATATCCCCTGCTTCTTACACAGCAGTCCCTCAAGAAAATTCTCATGAAGATAAGGTCAAAGGTCCAAGGTACAGGAGGAACAGTCTATAAAAAAAAGTGATGAATCTAGATAAATTTAAGGCAGGTATTTCCTGAAAGCAGTGGAATATTGTCTTATGGGCTTAAAAAATGAAAACTATGACAGAGAAGTTGAGAAGTAGGTGATTATTATTATGATATATGTATACTTTTTATGGTTTGGGTGGGGAATCAAGGTAGGGATTTGTAGGGAGAAATTGGGAGGAAATTGGCAAAAACCCCAAAACTGGGATAATGTCTAAATCTAGGGAAAATGAAAGTAATTTGGTTGGACGTTTGTACAAAACTCTTCACAAATCCCCTGAACCTGATTGGACAATTGGTCTCAAAGCTGATTGGCTCAAGCCATTCCATGGGCGAGCTATATAAGGAGCTGCACTGGCAGCTCAAGGTTTTTCACTTCTACCAACCAACAAGGAAAGACCCAGTTTTTCTCGGCCGGACCATCAGCAAGGAAACAACATTTCCTTTTTCACCTGGACCTTCAGTGAGAAAAGAACACTCTCCTGCCATGACAATCAACAAGGAAAGAACTCGCTGTCCATCTGATCACTGACGAAGTAAGAACTCTCTCCTGGTGACCACTGAGACCACCAACATGGGTGTTTGCCCCTGGAAGGCAAAAGTGCCTGGGGCCTTTCCTTTCTCCCTTCTCTGCTGGAGTCCCAAAGGCCTCAGGAGTCCACACCCCTCACCCGAGTGTCTGGAGTGAATTATGTTTAGTATCTGTGTGCGTGGCAGCACCACCCATTGAACATCCAGCCGGACTAGGAGGTGTGCGCCCCACAGGGATTAATGTTTATTTTCACAAGCATTCAGGTTAAAATCTCTTGAGTATAACTCAGAAAACTAAATAAAGCTAACATCTAACTGATAAGGGGAAGACGAAATGACAAATACAATTTGAAAAGTCAGCAAAAAGAGAAAGAAAGAGTAAGAAAAGTCTGAATAAATAGAAAGAATTGAAATACTGTAAAGATGAATCCAAACATATTAGAAATTATAATAATGTGAACTGATTAAATGCTTTAGGTAAAAGATAAAGATTGTAAGTTTGCCTAGACTTAAACAAACAAAAACTAGTATATGATGTATCATTTATGAGAGAGATGTCTAAGATATATCAAGGCAAAATAATTAGCATATGTAAAAAACTCACAATATATTAATAAAATATGCACTTCACTAGTAATATATACTAAAACTAAATTTATATGATCTAGTCTGGCTGTCCCACCTGTCTGGCAGCTTGTTGTGCTGTGACGGCTTGAGTGTTATAGTGATGCTAAAAGCTATATCACTGATATTTCAGATGCCAACATGGTCAACCACGGTGGACAGGTTGCAGCTGGGCTTCCAGACGGAGGCAGACTAAGAAGGACTGGGTAGCCCACTCCCCAAACAATTGTTGTTGTTAGGTGCCATCAAGTCAGTGTTGGACTCATAGTGACCCTACATACAACAGGCGAAACAATGTTACTAGTGCTTTTCTACTATTCATAGGGTTTTCAATGGCTGATTGTTTTTTGGGGAGAGGTGGTTTCTGGGTCCTTCTCCCAAGCCTACAGCACCTGAGGTTTCAGGCAGTCTCCCATCCAAGTGCTAACCAGGCTTGACCCTGCTTAGCTTCTGAGATCTGACAGGAACCATGGCCACAGTGGTACAGCTTCAGACCCCAAAACAATTATCCATTGAAAACTCTGAATAGCAAATAAGCATTGTCAAATATAATGATTGAAAATGAGCCTCCCAGGCAGGAACACATTCAAGAAATGACTGGGAAAGACTTACTTCCTCAAAGTAGAGCCAACCTTAATGATAGGAATGGAATAAAGCCCCTGGGACCTCCTTTTGCTGATGTGGCATGACTCAAAATGAGATATAGTGGCTTTACCAATGGGTTCAAACATAAAAAGATTGTGTGCATACACAGTGATGGGTAGTGTTTCTTACTGCTGTACATAGGGTTGCTATGAATTGGATCCAACGCGTAGGTACCTAGCAGAACCATAACTGTCTAAAATTATACAAATACTCATATTGGGAGAGTTACAGATACTTCTTTTAGTATCTTATAAGTTACATTGTTGTTGTTGTTAGGTGCCATTGAGTCGGTATCTGACTCATAGAGACCCTCTGTACAACAGGGGAAACACTATTGTCAGTGCTTCTCTGCTGTTCATAGGGTTTTCAATGGCAGATTGATTTTTGGGAGGGGATTGACAGGTCCTTCTCCCAAAATAAATTACATAGGCAAGGTAAATAAGTTTTTTAGAAAAATTGAACAGTAAAATTTACTACATTGATAATGATTTTAAATATAGCATATTCTGTGACACTAATTAATGTAATTAGAACTCAGTAATAAATATGTTGGGGCTAGGATTTAGCTCAGTTGGTAGAGCACTGTGCTGCAGTCTCTGAGGTCCCAAGTTCAATTCCCAGCACTGCAAAAATGGGAGAAGGAACTGGCAATCCACTCCCAAGGCAATCCCGAAACAGTCAGCCATTGAAAACCCTATGAGGGTTGCTATGAGTGGGATACTGACTCAACGGCACCTAACAACAACAACAATAAATATGTTATAAGAAACACTTTATTTATTTATTTATTGTTGCATTACAGGGAGGTTGAACTCAGGGCCTCGCACTAGTATGCTTTGCAAGTGCTGGACCACTGAGCTGCATCCCCAGCCCATTTTTTCACTTTTTGAGACATGGTCTCACTAAATTATGCAGACTGCCTCTGGTCTCAAACTTGCGATCCTCCTGCCTCTGCTTCCCGAGTGGCTGGGATTATAGGTTTGTGCCACCACACCCAGCTCAGAAACATTTATTTGGAGCCATTAAAAACTTCCTTTTTGAATAACATACCTTTAAAGGAAAAGTCATTATTGAAATTAGAATAAGCTTAGAACTAAAAAATGCATATGCTATATTTTGAAATTGTAGAGAGTTACAGTCGTACTGGGATGTAAATCTGTAAGCTTAAATGCAAAAAAAAAAAAAAAAAAACATAAAAAGATCTGAAAATTAATGACATAAGCATTCAGTTGCCTACAGCCATAGCACTGTGGCATCTGATCCCATCAGACCTCCTGAAGCTAAGCAGGGTCTGGCCTGGTTAGTCCTTAGATGGCAGAATGCCTGGGAACAACAGGTGCTGTAGGCTTGAGAGAAGGACCTGATAACTCACTCCCCCAAAATAATCAGCAATTGAAAACCCTATGAATAGCAGAGAAACACTAACAATACTGTTTTGCCTGTTGTACATAGGGTCACTATGAGTTGGATACAGACTCTATGGCACCTAAGAACAACAACAGCAAGCATTCAACTTATGATTTTTCTATTTTGGGTTTGAGAGTAGGAAGTGACTGTAGAAGAAGAAACAGTCTAAAACCAACCAACCAACCAACCAACCAAAGAAACGAAAGAAAACATATTAATAAAAATAAGTACAGAGTTATATATACAATAAACTGGTAGATTCATCACAAGTAAAAATCAATGTTCAAAAAATCAATATTAATAGTGCATGAGGAGACATAACTATGGTAAATTCAGAGATAGTAAGTTAATGAATGCATATGGTGAACAACTTTATACTAGTAAGTTTGAAACTTTGGTAAAATGGACAAATGTCTAAGAAAGTCTATAATTTATCAAATCTGTCTCAATAAGAAATAGAAATTGAAATAGTTCTATAGACTTTAAAACTGATCAATGGTTGGTTAAAATTTTTCTCATAAAGAAATCATCAGACAGAATGTTTTATGGCATATTCTATCAAACATTGAAGGAAGTAAATCAAATGTTACAAAATGAATACAGAAAGAGAAAATGGGGAAATACTCTGCAACATTTTTTAAAGTTCAAATAATCAAAACCTAACAAAGATAACAGGTCTAGAAATTTACTAGCCAATTTCACTCCCAGATATATATGCAAACATCTTAAATAAAATATGGATAAACAGTACCTGTAATGAATAAAAGAACACAGTACATCATGACTTGGTTAGATTTTCTCTGAAATACAAGATTAGAATTTTATATTTAAGAATTTTGATTTAAACTTAATAATTGAGTTGATATTTAGAAAATCTCTTGAAATATTTCACCACAATAAAGTACAGACATCATGAAAGTAATAGTTTTTGGAATAACATTATATAAAATTCAACATTTATTCATGATACAAAAATATCAAAATCAAAATAAAAGAAATAAAAACAATCTTCCTTAATATTATGAATGATATATTTAAATCCCTACACAGATACCTTTAGTGAATAACAATTTCATGCAATTTACATAATAATGGAAAAATATTTAAAGCAATTTTTTTAACCCCAGGACTCAAAGAAGGTACATGTTAACTCCATTTCTGGTTAACACTGGAAATGCTAGAGGGGCCTGTAATTGTTATAAATCTAGAAATAAATTAATAAATTGATCAATTGAAAAGGATTGAAATGAATGAAGCAAAATTATCTACACTAGCCAATGATTTGGCTGTCTATAAAAAGACATAGAAGCTAATATAATTAATAAAATGTAATGTGGTTGCTATATAGGATCAACATATTTATAAAGCTATTGTAGTTTTTTGTCTTTAGATTAATGCTAGAATGAATTAGTCTCCT
>VMDO01006186.1:0-103157 GCA_007922755.1 Pedetes capensis | reverse complement strand
AATACAAAGTGCTAATGAGGACTTAAATCCAGGAAAATTACATTATTTTTGGTATGTCAGTACCATCAGTGATAGTAATGTGCAGGCACTATGGAAACTAATTTGGCAACTTATTTTAGAAAGAGACATATACATTTATCACTTCATTCAGAATTTCCACTGTTAGTTATTCACCCACGGGAAAAAATAACATATGTTCATACACACACAAATACAGACAGACAGACACACACACACACACACACACACACACACATTAAAATGAAAACAAAACAAAAATAAAACAATGTGAATGCTTAGTTGTAGCAGTTAGTAACTGAAAGCAATTCAGATATCTTTCAACTGTTCAATGGATAAAAATACTGTGGGGCATCTATGAAATGGAGTACAACTAATTAGGAATAAAAAGAAATGAAATAGTGGTTCATACAGCACTATTATTGAATCTTAAATTCATATTATTCAGTGAAGGAACTAAGAACCAAAAGGCAACATACTGTGAAATTTGATTTATCTGACATTCTGGAAAAGGCAAAATTATTATAAAATTACAGAGTAGTAGCTATAAATAACAGAGAAGCACTGACAAAAGTATTTCATCTGTTGTACATAGGGTCACTCTGAGTTGGACACCGACTTGATGGGACCTAACCACAACAACCACAACAGTTACCAGAAGGACACTAGGAGGATATGATTACAGACCAGAAGCTAGATAAAGTTTTGGGGCTACAGAACTATGCCATATAATTGAGGTGTAGTTAAAATCTTACACATTTATCACACCTATAGAACTGTTCCACCATTTTCCAAATGGCCACATCATTGTATCCCCATGAGCAGCATATGAGGGTTCTTATTTCTTCATATCCTCACCAACATTTGTTATCTAACTTTTTGTTTGTAATCATCATAGTAGTTGTGATGTAATATCTCTTTATAGTTTGGTTTGCATTTTTCTAATGACTAATAATGTTGAGAATCTTGTCATGTGCTTATAGGACATTGTATATATTAGAGGATTGTGGTTTTGCATGACTATTAACATTTTTTCTTTCCCTGTCAATGTATTCTATGAACTCCCTATTATGACATTGAAGATTAAGAAATAACTAAACATTCTGATGGTCACACTCTTCCAAAAAGTATTGAAATACATTTCAAGATTATAGGATCTATTGAGGGAAACTATATAGAGAAGCAACAAAGAACACTAAGTATCTAACAAACCTTTACATGGTATCATATAGGATGGAGAAAACAATATCCTCAGCATTCAGAATTTGTTATATCAAGAGACAAACTGGGCGATTCAATAATCTAGAAAGGACTCATATTATTGAAGATGCTTTATTCAAATGTTGATCCTATCTCCTTAGAATAGTATTTGCTCACTTTATCACTATATGTAGAGTAGTTGGGAACTTAATTTTTGTTAAAGTCTGAATAGAATTGTTGTGCAGACAAAAAGTTCCCAGAGGGGTGCTTTATTTTGGTCAAAAGATTATTTACATGCCAAACATTTTCTAATAATGTCTCCTCTTGAAAGTAGATTTTTCTTTAAGGCAATATTTAGAAGCTATACCTTCAACTTCTAACAAAAAGAAAACTCATTCATTCATTCAAATCATTTAATATTATCAGTTTTCCCAATGAAGACCAAAAGATGGGAGGGAAATCAGATAACACTAAAACAGATTATGATGAAATTCTTTTATTTCTCAGTGTAAATGCAAAGTCCAAGTTACACAAAGAGAAATTTTAGTAGGACAATATTTTAATGTGTGCAGGTCACTCAACTGCAAAAGGAAGAAATAATCCTTCTGAATGTGAAGGTCAATTAAAAAAATTGTAACTAAAGAAAGGCTTAAAGGTTGTACTGAAGAGAGAGAGGAAATGCAGGTAGAAAATCCCTTAAGGTTATTGATAAACCAATAGTTATGTTCCCTGGGCCATCAATCAATTCTTAATCACATTTTAGAATGCCAATGTCCTAAAGAACTGTACGGTGTCTTATGTGAATTTCCATTTGGAAATTGTCATGTTTCCTGGGTACACATTACAGACAAGCAGTACGAGCAGGGGCCATTTCAACTGTCTCTAAAGTTCAAACAAACTCACCTTGTTCTGCTATTAGTCTTTCATTATCAAGATTACAGCATCTCATGGAAATCGATAGACATCTTAAAAATGAGAATATTAGTAAAAATGTTTATTATCTGCCTTAGTATTAGGTGCTATGACAAAGTACTATATACTGGATAGCTTATAAATGATTGACATTAATTACTTACAAATCTGAAGCCTGGAAGGCTGAGTGCCAGCATGGTCAGGTTCTGCTGAGGTCCGTCTTCTGAGTTGCAGACTCATACCTCCTCCTTATATCTTCACATGATGGAAAGAGGGCTTGTGAAATCCCTGGGGTCTTGTGTTAGTCACACTTTTCATCATTGTGATGACTACCTAACAAAAACAGTTTAAGGAGAAAGGATTTATTTTGCATATGGTTTCAGAGGTTTTACTCTATTACAGTGGCAGCTCACATCATGGTTGCTAGCAAAGAGAGAGAGAATGCCTGCATTAGCTAGCTGTCTCCTTTACCCACTTTTATTTCAGCTGGGCCCCAGCATATGGGCTAGTACAACCTACATTCATGGCCAGGCTTTCATCCTTAGGTAATTTTCCTTGACAGACATACTCAGAGTTGTGCTTTACTAATATCCTAGATGCTTTTCAATCCAATCAAGTTGACAATCAAGATTAACTATCACAAGTCCACCCTTTGTGAACCTGACACCCAAACATATCTCCTTAAACCAGAATATTACACTCTTGGCCCCAAAAGGCCCATGTCAATGTCATAATGCAAAATGCATTCAGCCCATCTCCAAGTCTTAACAGTTATAATGTTGCTCAAAAGTTCAAATTTAAAGTCTCCTCTTAGAATCAAGGCAAGCTCTTAGATGCCTGCCCCTGTAAAATCAAATGCAAATTACATGTTCCCAATATATAGTGACACAAAGTAAACATTTTATTCCAAAAGAGATGAGTAGAGGCATAGAAAGAAAAAACTGAACCAAAGCAAGACCAAAACACAGCAAAGCAAACAATAAATCTTGTAGCTCCATGTCCAGTTCACAGGGCACATAGTAGCATGTTATGAACTTCAAAGGAATGGAAAGCCCTGGTCCTACAATCTTGATGGCTGTAGCCTGCATGACCACTCCCTTCACCTGGCTTTGCTTATTGTCTACAGCTTTCCTTGGCATACATTCCATGTTTCTGGCATCTCCAACTTCCTTGGATCTCTCTTGTGGCTTAGGTTTTACCCTCACGGTTTCACACATCACATTATAAAGGAGCTGCCTGTAGGGATTCTAACCCTGCCACACATTGCCTGACCTCCCATGCTTTCCTTTGAAATCTGAGTGGAAGCCTCCATCACTCTGTAACTCTTGTATTCTGCTGCCTGCAAAACCTACATCACATGGATGACGCCATGATCTGCTGCCAGCTAGAGTAGTAGCTGAGTCCCTGTACCATGGCTGCAATGCCTCTGATTGCCAAGGTGACTGAATGTGGGGAAATACTACCCAAGGTAGCCCTCTGTAAGCAAAATATCACAGAACTTTCTTCTCAAAGCATAGTCTTTTAAACGAGTGCACCTTTGAGCCTTTACTGGGTGGAGATTGGCCAACTTTTAAATGCCATCCAGGCATCTTACCATTGTCCCAATCCAAAGTACTTGACTTCTTTTTAATGGCCTTAATCTCTTCAAGCTGCTACTCTCTGAGATGAAGGGAACTCAGATAGGTAGATCTGGAGCACTTGTTGAGAATCTGGCAGCAAAACCTTGGTGCTTGTATTTGATGTATAAAGGAATTTATACCTGACAGAAGTTATAGTAGAGATTATTGTTGTTGGATGTTGTTGGATGTCTAGTCATATCTGACTCATACAGACCCTATGTACAGCAAAATAAAACACTACCCAACACTGTGCCATGCTTATTATCTTTTTATATTTGAGCCCAATGTTGCAGTCACTATGTTTCTTCTCACTTTGAATCATGTCACATCAGCAAAAGGAGGTCCTAGGGACTTTATTCCATCTCCATCATTAAGGTTGACTCTACTTTGAGAAGGCAACTCTTTCCTAGTCATTTCTTGAATGCCTTTCAGCTTGCTAGGCTCATTTTTTGGCATACTTGACAGTCCTTCTCTGCTGTTCATAGGGTTTTCAATGGCTAATTATTTTCAGGAGTGGGCTTCTAGGTCCTTCTTCCTAATCTTTCTTAGTCTGGAAGCTCAGCTGAAACCTCTCCATCATGAGTGGCCCTGCTGGTATATGAAATATTGGTGGTATAGCTTTCAGCATCATAGCAATACACAAGCCCCCACAGCACAAGTTGACAGACATGTGGAGGTGTAGAAACTATAGACAAGGCTTATTAAAAGACAGTACACCTTTAAGCAATAATTACTGGGGAAACTGAAGTACCTGGAGAAGATTAGGTAAACCAAGAAAGGAACTTGAAAAAACCAGTGTTCCCTGGGTAAATCAGCATAGGGATATTTCTACTCCCCAGGGGAAGGTAAAGAGCCAGAGCCATCAGGAGAGTTAAGTAGGCTTCTAGAAGGAAAAGTAAATTGGATAGATAGAGAAGATAGTGGCCCCAAGAGAAGGGAGAGGTACACAAGTGGTTATTAGAGAGAGAAAAGAAGAATGGAGGGCAAGGAGTGGAGAGATGGGAAGAGAAGAAAAGAGAGGAGTGGAAGAAGAGAGAGTGGACACATGTTCCCTGTAATTTTACTCAAACGAGGGTACACCTAAAGCAACATCAGCTTTAAGGTGGGAACTCAGGCTCCCCCTGCAAAAAACCCTTGTTGTAGATTAGGGTGTAGGGAGCCTAAGGTCTTTGTTTCGAAAAGAGTTTAATGGATTTGGTGAGCCCATAGGTGAATCCAATATCCTTAGAGATTTTTCTTCCACATGACTTCATCCATTATGTCTGAATGGCAAGAAGTTGATTTCAATCACCTTTTCTTCCATGTTCCCTGCTAATGGCTAAGCCAACTACTTAACAAGCAGATATCCATTTCTTTTCCCCATCTTTACATGTGCTTCCATTCTGGACAAACTGAAAGTTTTTCAGATCTTTCTGCTCTACTTTTTGCTACTGATTCTCACTAAAAATCTGGCTAAAAGTAACTAGCAACTCCCATGCCATAGTCTGACTGGTAAACTTCCTTAAAGTTTTTTCCACCTTATTAACTGGTCCTTTGCCTTTAAAGTCAACCTCTCGCAAAGTCTTAAGGCATGGGAAAATATAGGCAAGATCTGTAATACTCTCTACAGTTCCTTAGATATCAAATAAAACAAGAGTTACTTAATTGGCTTTAAAACATACCTGTATACCTATATGTATAGATTTTTCTAGTAGAGCTAATGTCCATGTAGAGTACAAACAAACTTGAAACGGTTCTTGTAAAGTCAAAGATAGGATTTCTCCAAAGAAGAAAATCAAATAAACTACCTTTAGTATGTAAGAACATTTCTCTCAAAACAAATGCTTTACTGAGAATATAGAAATTCAAGTGGCTTTATTTGTTAATTTATTCTTTTAACTTTATTTGTTGAGTGTCCAGATGTTCCAGGAACTGTTCTAAGTGCTGTAAATACAGTGGGAGATAAATTAAAAGCTTCTGCCCTTATCGACTTTATTTTTTTTTTCCCTTTGGAACTGGGAGGTTGGACCCAGGGCCTCACACATGCTAGACAACTGCTCTATCATTGAGCTTCACCTTCAACATCTTTTTATTTTTTTATTTTGAGACCAGGTCTCACTAAGTCTCATTGGCTTCCTCTGGCCTCAAACTAATGGTCCTCCCGCCTCAAATTCCTGAGCTGCTGGGATTGCAGGTGTGTGCCAAGGTGCCCAGTGGACTTTATGTTTTTATAAGGAAAAAGCAATAGCAAAGAAGGTCGATCATGTAGTCATAGGTGCTATGGAAAAGTAAAAACAAAGCAAGAAGCTAAGCTTAAAAAGATTCACTTACTATTAATATTTATTTAATCATTGGTAACAATCCTTCTGAAACTATCCTCTAAACCATGGGTCTTACATATTGACATCATCCAACAATTAACAGTAAAAGTAGTATAACCATTTATATTCAGAAGCATTTGCCCAAGTTTAGTTATTAGTTATATGCTTATAAATTAATAATCAATAGGTTGTTAGAATTTGATTCAATGCAGATGAAGAGAGAATACCCAGTGAGTAATGAAATAAACTGTGTAGTGTTTACTGTGTGGTTTCTTCTATTTTAATAAAGTTAAAATAATGACATGGTTTTTCCCAAAAAGTTGAAACGACAGCTTTGTAAAAGAAAAATTGAAGTATAACACAGAAATTCACATAGAATATGAAGATTCGGGTTAATACATAAATTTTTGAAAAGCAAGTACCCTCCAAGAACACTCAGTGAAGAAACACATTCTTGCAAACTTCCCACAAGTTTCCTCATGTACTACAATCCCTTTATTTTTTGAGTTAACTATAATCCTTGAGTTTCATAATTTCACTACATAAGTAGCAATTTCTATAAAATAGAATTAGTTTTGTCTTAGTCTTGTCAAAGATTTTTAATTTTTCCATTCTGATGACTAAGTAGGGGATTACATTAAATAAAATCAATTTGAGGAGAATTTATATAATTACTGAATTTTTTAATTCACAATTCTGGTGTATCTCAACATACTTTGACTTCTTTCATATATCTCAATAAAGTTTCACAGTTTTCCCTATAAACATTTGAGACATTTTATGTGGAATTATTTAAAGTTACTTTATGTTCTTGATGCCCTTATCATTAGTCTTTTTTCATTTTCATTATATTCTTCTGATTGATCATTACTAATACGTAAGAAGAAAATTAACTTTACATATATTAATGTATCCAGAAAACTTGAAGTTTCTTGTTAATTTTATATTTTATTCTTATGTCCCTATGAATTTTCTATGTACAAATAACGTATTTGGCAATTTTTTTGTTTTTCAGTCTAATCCTTAGGTAGTGTGTATGAATGAATATATATGCTGTCTTACTGCACAGTTGGAATCTACCAAGTAGTTCCTAGAGTAATAATAGTTTGAATGCTTTTCTTATTCCCAGTTTAAAAGGGACATTTTACCACTAAATTGTTGCAATTTTATAGGCAATCATCATAGCAAGAGTCCCCAATCCCCAAGACCAGTACTGAGGGCAAATGAGTGAAGCTTCTTCTACATTTACAATTGCTTCCTATCCATTGAATCACCTGAAACCACTAAACCTCATCATACCCATGAAAAACTTGTCATCCACAAAACTGGTCCCTGGTGGAAAAAACAGGTTGGGGAACACTGTATTACAGGATTGTAATTCTTACTACATTGGTCCAATTTTTAAATTGTTAAATATATATTGAATTTTTGCTTTGTCAGCCTCTTTGAGCACATCAATTTTCTACTTTACTTGATTACATTAAATTATTTTTTTAATTTTTAGTATTAAAAAGCTTACACACGGAAGAAATCTCTAATTTGGTCATAATATTATACTTTTCATATTTTCCTGGAACCAAGTTGTTAAAATTTGGTTTATTAGTCAGTGGGAACTCATATCTTTTTTTTTTTTTTTTTTTTTTGGTAACCTTGAGTTATGATATCAAGATAGTTTTTACCTTATAAAATGTGCTGGTGGTTCTTTTGTTCTCTGGAGAGGTTTGTAAAGATTAGAAATATTTGTCCATATGTATAAGGTTGAAGATCATGATGAAGCCATCTAGGTCTGAACTTTTCCTGGTTGTAGGATTTTACTTATAATTTAGTTTCTTAATATGGATAGGACTAATAAAATTTTCTATTTCTACTTTCAGTAAGTTGTAGTTTTCTCTAAAAATTTCTTCATTAAAGTTTGTTTCATATTTTTGGTACAAAGCATATTATATCCATTTACTACTTTTAGTTATCTGTAGTATTTTTAAAATATCTCCCTGTTCATTGTGGATATTGGGTAATTGGACCTCCTCTCTAAAGTCCTCTTGTTAAACAAAAATACCAAATATGATAGAATTTTATTAAGTTTAGTTCTCATGTCCTATAAAAAATCTCCAGCCTTGTTCATCTCACATATATTTTGTATCCTTTGACCACATCTCCCAATTTCCTGATATCCCTGGTAAACAATTTCATTCTCTATGTATATGCTATTATTTAAAAAGAATAGTCACCATATAAGTGAGATGTTGCAATACTTTTCTTTCTGTCTGGCTTATTTCACTTGGCATAATGTCTTCCAGCTCTACACATATTGTGGCATAAGGCAGGATCTCTTGCTTCTTTAATGTTGAATAATATTTCTTTCTCTTCTCTCTCTTCTCTCTCTCTCTCTCTCTCTCTCTCTCACTCTCGCTCTCGCGCTCTCTCATTTCCCCATTCACATATTGATGAGCAGTTACCTTGTTTCTAAATCCTAGCTATTGAGAATAATGCTGCAATGAATATGGCAGTAAAGATATCCAGATATCTTTATGGGTTAGTGATTTCATCTCTTTTGTATATATACCCAGAACAGGGATTTCTGGTTCATATGGTAGTTACA
This sequence comes from Pedetes capensis, assembly GCA_007922755.1. NCBI lineage: Eukaryota > Metazoa > Chordata > Mammalia > Rodentia > Pedetidae > Pedetes > Pedetes capensis. Next base: position 94,509 of record VMDO01006186.1, on the reverse strand, counting down.
TTTTTAATTTCCTTTGTAATCTCCATTCTGTTTACCATATGGCTATACAAATGGAAAACAAAACATAGACTATATATTTATGTATTTAGATATTATATGTATATTTTATATATGTTAAAGGTAGAAAGAGTAAAGGATGAAGTTAAAATATAAATGTAAAAACAAAACAAAACAAAGAAACTAAATGCATATATCACATAGATATTATATAGAAATATGTTAACATTGAGTATATGTTTGTTTTCCTGTTGTGCTGTCCATTCCTTTTTCCTCCCATAACTTCAGAACAATTTTTTCTTCCTCTTCTCTTTTATTTGTTTTCAAGTTATGTACTATTTTCAGTTTTCTTCCAGTAGTTATACCAGAATTACATTAATGCATGAAAAATATTAAACTTATTCTGACCTAATATTAATCAATAATTTTACCTTTCTTCTAGATTAGACAAAGAACTAAGAATTATTTAATTTGACATCTCTGCTAGTCTGACTATGCAATTTCTTCTCTCTCTCTCTCTAACTATCTATGTATCTGTACATGTCTATGCATGTCAAAACAAATAATTGTTTTTAGGTCAAAATATATTTTAATGTGTACATTTATTTAGTATTTTATTATCCTTACATTGATTCATATATTTATGACCTCTTTATTTCCTTCTAGCATAGTTTTCCTTTTACCTGAAGAACACCATTTGGAGTTTCCTTTATTATGTATCAGTAATAATTAACTTGTTGATTTATTCTTGTGCATATTTCCCTTTGATGTTTGAATCCTATTAAAATGTCCTTATTTTTTTCTCTCTTAATACATTGAAGATGGGATTATGCTATTGTCATCTGACTTCCATTGCTGTTGTTAAATCATCGGCTGTCTATCTGGATAATGAACATTTGGAGATAAACTTTACCCCTTTTGATTGCTTTTAATATCTTCTTTTTGTCTTTTTTTTCAACTCTTTTACTATGATGCAATTTTTCTTCAAATTTATTTTTGTCTTGCTTATAACCCATTGAGTTTCTTGCACTTGTAAATTTATTTATTTTTTCATTAGTTTTGGAAAGTTCTTAACCATAATCTTTTTAATAATCTTTGTTTTAGTTATCCATTGCTATGAGAAAAAAACTGAGAAAATATACTTAGTAGGAGAAAAGATTTATTTTGGTTCATGAATTCAGAGCTTCAGGCTATAAATTGGTCTGCTCTATTTTTTAGGAACCTGTGGTAATACACAACAACATAGCATGCAGCACCTGGCATAGGATATCTGTTTACCTCAAGGTGGCTAGGAAACAAAAAGAGACAAGGAGCCTGGATCCCAATATACACTTCAGAGGCAAACACCTAAAGGCCTCACTTCCTTCCACTATTCCCTGCCTCCTAAGGATTGCACCATCTCCCAGTAGTGACACAGGCTGATGACCAGGCCTTTAATACATGGCCTTTGGGACATTTAAGATCCAAATCATAACAGACTTCTCTTCCATTCTCTTTTATTGTCTTATAGGACTCCAGTCATATGAATATTTGGCATTCCAGAGTATCTTCTATATTTCTACCCAATCTTTACCATTTTCTGTTAATATGTATATCTGCATTTCCTTCTTGATGTTTCTTTTTCACCTATCATATCCCATTATTTACTAAATACCTTCTAATATATAAAAATCTTTACAACTGGATAAGTAAGCAACTTCATGATAAATGGAGAAAAGATTGAGGATGCCCAAGATTTTGTTTTACTTGGTTCTACAGTCAATGCCCATGCAAACAGCAGTTAAAAATATCAAAAGATGCATTATTTTGGGAAAAGCTGTTGCAAAAGACTTCTTTAAAGTGCTGAAAAGTAAAGATATCCCATTGAAAACAAAGGTGCACATGACTCATGCCATGGTATTTTCAGTTGCATCGTATGGTTGTGTGTTGGCAATCATTTGGGGTCCCAGAGAAAGACCAGAAGGGGCTTCTGTGGAGATTTGTCTGACTCAGGTAGAGGCCTGAACTTTATCCAAGTTTTACCCTATTCTTGCCCCTCCCACTCGTAACTCGGGACATAGAGTTGAGAGTCCTAGGAAGAACTTCAGGAACAGAGGCTTGTCTGGCCCACTTGGAGGACTAATATCTATCCTGTGGGGCCAGCAACCTTTGTCCTACATCCTGGTATTCCACTCCTCCCCCTCCCATCAAGTGATCCAAGATGGCCCCCAAATAGCCTAGCTCTGGTGTGGCCTCTTTCAATCTGATTGGCTGCCCAGAGCCACCTGATTGATCAGAAAAGGAAGCTCAGTGATTGGCCTGGCCTGTGCCTAACCCTCCTATCAAAATTTTTCTTTTTCAAATCGCTAGTTACATAACTGCCACACCCGGTACAAGCTGCTCCCTGATTGGCTATTTCTGGGTCCATGCCCCCTTCATAGAAGCTATATAAACCACCACTGAAGATACTAGCTCCCCCCTTTGTCCCTTGCATTCTTAATCCTTTCCTGTTCACCTGCTGTCTGAGCCCCTTCAAACCTGCCCCCCACACCCTACTCCTGAGACCTGCAACCTCCAGCACTACCAGTGAAGACATCTGAGGACTACAAGCAAGACTCCGTGTCAAGCCCAGGGCCTCCAAAGCAGTGAAGGCTCCAATCAAGACATGAAGGAAGAGCTCTCTGCTTTTCTTCCCCCGCCTTGGGAAGGAGGAGAGCAGAGAAGGCAAACTGTGAGAGGCAACAGGAGACACACCATGGGACACTTTCATCAAGCATCATTGTGTTGCACCCCCTTTTGTTCACCTTGGTAGGTACAGCTTAATAAATTCTGTTCCTGTTTGCAAGAAGGCTCCCAAAGTCCTTCTTTGGCACCACTGGCTCTTGCCTATTTCCAAGGGTCGCCAAGTACCCATATTGAGGCAAGCTCCATTACTCCACCAGGCTGGAGTGAACCCCAACAGTTGTGAAAGTTAGACACTGAATAAGGGGGACAGGAGAAGAATTGATGCTTTTGAGTTATGGTGCTGTAGATGAATATTGAATATACCATGGGCTGCCAAAAGAACCAACAGAGACATCCTAGAAGAAATGCAACCAGAATGCTCCTTGGAAGCAAGTATAGCTAGATTACATCTGATGTATTTTGGACATGTTGTCAGGAGGGATCAATTCCTAGATAAGGACATGATGTTCAGTAAAGTGGCGGGTCAATGAAAAAAAGGAAGATGCTCAACTAGATGGATTGACATGGTGGCTGCAGCATTGGCCATAAAAAAGGTCATGTGCATGGTACAGCACTGGGGATTGTTTCAGTCTGTTGTACATAGGGTCACTACGAATCAGACCTGACTCTATGGCACCTAACAACAACAATCTATTTTGGATTATTTAATTTTATATTTTTTATTAGTTCTTTTTTCAAATACACTGTTATTGAAAAAAATATATTCTAATTCTTGCCTAAAACTATTCAAATCTAGCATTTATGTATCTAGTAAGCATATTTATTTCATAGTTTCTGTCTGATAGTTCTAGTTTGGGTAGTTTTGATGTGTGTCTTTCTATTTTTTATTGTTTCTTTTCTTATTTGGTATTGTCTCTTTGTGCATCTTGTAAACTTTGAAATTGTGCTTGGAATTGTGATAAAATCATGTCATCGTTTTTGTTGTTAGGTGCCATGGAGTCAGGTCCAACTCATAGTGACCTTATGTACAACAGAACAAAACACTCCCCCACACTGCCATTTTTAGCACTTTTGTCAGTGTTTCTCTGCTATTCATAGCATTTTCAATGGTGGATTATTTTGGGAGTTGTCCTTCCTAGCTTATAGCACCTGGTATTCCTAGGCCATTTCCCATCCAAGGACTACCCAGGTAGACCCTGCTTAAGTTCTGAGGTCAGCCAGGATCAGAAGTCAGGGTGCTATGGCTGCAGACTGAAAAAAATCACACATAGAATAATATGAATAGTAATATGGTTTTATTTTCTTATAATAATTTATTGGTCTTTCCAGATTCTTGAGAGATCTAAAAATCAAGAATCTCTTTACTCCAGATTTGGGGTTATGTAGACAACTAAAAGTAAGGCTTCAGAAATACAAAAGTGACTATATTTATAGTTCATCTTTTCTATTTAGCAGCCAAAATTTGAAAAATATTTATAGGTCCCTAGTCATGACAGGGGCTGGGATTTAGCTCAGTTGGTAGAGCACCGCTCTGCAGTCTCTGAGGTCCCGAGTTCGATTCCCTGCACCACAAAAGTGGGAGAAGGACATGGCAACCCACTCTGGAAGCAATTCCAAAACAGTCAGCCATTGAAAACCCTATAAGGGTCGCTATGACTCGGACACGACTCAACGGCACCTAACAACAACAACAAGTCGGGACAGGGTTTATACCTTTGTTTTCGTAGACTTGATCATATTAAAAGAGCAAATTAGCTTTTCAGTTGCTTCTTTGGTGCTGGAAAAGTCACTAAGATTCAGGCTCATTTCCCTGCGTTGTCATTCTCTCCAAGATTTCAGGGTTGTCATTCCTTAATGTCTTATTAGTGCTCTGTGATTAATACAAATTTGTTTTCTTTTCTCTTTTACACTTAAAACATTTTACTTAGAATTCTTCATTGTCTTCTACATGAGGACTGGCATGAATTTTCTAGCCTGCCTTTTCTAGTGTTGGAAATATAAGAATGAATGTTTATGTACTAATATTTTGATTAACTGTAATAATGACTACTTAATTAGGTCTTGATGTATATGCCAAGTTCTGAGGTAAAAAGTACTTATATAATCAATTCTATTTAAACATCCTAATAGTCCCCTGGTAAAGATTTTGCTGTATTAATTTTATAATGAATACATAGGTCAGGTTTGGTGGCGCATGCCTATAATCCCAGTGACTTGGGAAGTGGAAGCAGGAAGATTGCAAGTTTGAGACCAGAGGCAGCCTGCATAACATTGGGAGACCCAGTCTCAAAAACTGAAACAGGGGTTAGGGGTAGAGCTTAGAAGTAGAGTGCTCGCAAAGTATGTGTGAGGCCTTGAGTCCAGTTCTCCAGTACCATAAAAAAGAAAGAAAGAAAAAAGAAACTTAGGCTCAGATAGTAGGTTAAATGATCTGGCCAAGGTCACATAGCTTCTAAGTACCAGAGCCAGATTAGAGGTCAAAGTATCTGCCACAAAAATATACACTCTCTCCCATCTATTCTGATTCTTATCTTAAAAGGTGAGATTTGTTTAAATGTCATTTTGAAAATGAATGTGTCCTTGATTCAATAACCACTTGTGAAATAATTGATTTTGACTTGTTGTTGTTGTTAGGTGCTGTCGAGTCAGTATCTGACTCCTAGCAACCCTACATACAACAGGAGAAACACCTATTATCAGTGCTTCTCTCTGGTCATAGGGTTTTCAATGGCAGATTGATTTTGAGGAGTGGGTTGCCAGGTCCTTCTCCCAGATTTTGACTTAGTATGATGTTAATCAAAATATAATAAGACATTATATTGGCTTTATACTGTTACCGAACATTTTATAACAGAAGAGTTGTTATAGGTTTTCAAGTGAATCTATCTTTATAGTGACAGATCCTAAATAGTGAAAAAAATTGGAACCCACAATTTTATGCACATATAAGTGAACAAATAGCCCTACTTTACAATAAAATGTTAACTAATAGCTAGATGCTGTGGCACATACCTATAATCCCAACACCTCAGGAGACTGAGGCAGAAGAATCATGAGTGTACGGCTAGAGGCAGCCTGCATAACGCAATGTGACCTTGTGTCGAAATTTTATAAAACATGCTAGGGGTGCAAGTCAGTGGTACATAATTTGCCTACCATGTATGAGGCCTACGGTTCAACCCCTTTGTACTGAAAAAAGAAATAGTCAACTAATAAATGAGATCAATGGTATTATTTTAATTTCGTAGTGAAGGAAACAAACTAATTCAGGTTTGGGAAGATTAACTAACTTTCTCATTTTCATAGAACTAGTAAGTAAGTAGTATATTCAGACTATCAACTCCAGTCTGACTATAGAGCTCAAAGTCTTAAACCAGTACATTTAGTTTCCTATTTTTGATCTTACGACTTTCAAACAAAGTAGAGACCTCCAAGTCCAATTACTGGTTTTCTCTGAAGGTTTGGCACCCTGATCAGTAGTCACACTCACATAATGGAACTGTGAGTCCAGTAGCTATCATGAACTAAATCCCTTTCCTTGTTCCCTGAAACTTTCCCAAGCCTCCTATTCTTTGCATAACCTTCCTCACTTCTGACAGAAATGCCATGAAGAACATTCATACTCAACAAGATTTCCTGGTTTGGATTTTGCTTTTATTATTATTATTATTATTATTGCCATTGAATTATTGAATTATTGCCATTGAATTATTATTAATGCCATTTTGTTTTATAGAGCTCAGCTAGACAAAACCTTCTTTTGAGAGGACTCAGTGAGCAGATCAGAAATCCATATGCTACTTTCTCTTGGCTTTGAAAGAGGAGAACCAGTTAGCCACTCAGAGGACAGACCATTAGCCAGTTGCCAGTCATTTCAACCTCTCCCCATGTCTCCCATGTTAGAACTTTCCTTTCTCGTTACAGTAAAAGGGTTGCAGGCAGAGAAAAATTCAGAATAAAATCAGACTCGCTCAAAACAGGTTCACTCTTAAAATAGGGCAAATTAGCTGTAGTCTGGGTTTATAATACCATTTGACTGATGGGCTAGCCAAGGCTTGGCTCCCATACAGCATAATAGCACTGAGATTCAAGAAAAAGTCTTTCAGTTTGACCACACAATCCTTATAACCACCAGTTAACACACAGCCACATGTCCCTCTTCATGCCACAACTTGGCCATGACCTGTATTTTGTGCCCTGAGATACTGAAATTTGAAGACAAATACGTGAGAGAATTAGTCATGGACTTTGTTTCTCTTTGACTTCATATGTTACAATCTGTGAATGTGTGTAATCATAGTTATTGGCTTTGGCTCTTACTACTAATGATGCAGTATCTTATGCCTAGTTTCATAACATTACAAAGTAGAGTTAGCCAAAAAACACCAGAACCAGATTAAGAACCTGTGGGGTGTTGGGATACTTAGGAATCCAGCCTTCCCATTCCTCTGTCCCTCTCACATAATGAATCTTAAGAGAAGGAAACTTAAGAGAAGGAAATATTTATGATTCTCAGTAAAAAGTCAAAATAACTACTATCCAAATGTAAACAGAAAACCAAATATGATGACTCCATAGGATGTCAAATTTTAACCCTAGAGATGTATTAATTAGAGAGTTAATTAATTCGAAGATTTTTTTATGGGGTAAATGGAAACTTTTGGCCTTCAATTAGGACCTGAATACTATAAAGTAGTTACTTTAAATAAGTGTAACTTGAAAACTAAGTCTTGATGGGCATGTTGGAGATGAGAGACACATGATTATTTCCATCTCTTTTCTATACATTTACCTACTGAGAAGATGCTTTCATATGCCAAGCAGGAAATCTTACTGTGTAAGTTTTCCTTATCTGTAAGAATAGCAATGCTCCTCCATTTCCATCACAGTTGCCAACAGCCCCATTTTCATCATTATGAGCAATTCATATTGAGTGCTCATTAAATGACAAATTGTAAGTTAAGCCAAAGTATACCACATGTGAAGAAAAGAACAAAAATTAAAACATATTCTTGAAAAATCAGAATCAAAGAGTTATGAACTTTTAAGACCACAATTCTCTCCCCCAAAAAACTCTTTATAAACCATGTGGTCTAAATCTCTCTTACTGCAATTTGCTTGTGACATCATCTTGAACTCATGGGAGAAGGAGGTGGCAATTCACATCCGGGACAATCCTGAAACAATCAGCCATTGAAAGCCCTATGAGGTCACTATGAGTCAGACACAACTTGGTGGCACCAAACAACAATAAAGTTAACTTGACAAGTTAACAACTTTAAGCATGCATCTTAACATCAGTATACTCTTGGAAGCCTAAATATATTAGCAGTGCTCCTTTGTGGGTCACTCTTGGGCTACTTGTGAGGTTTTATGGCCACTAGATGTAAATCTTTGTATTCTTTTGCACTCTCTGGTCTCCCACACATCTGAGGAAGAGCTGCAGTCTCCAGTTTTCTCTTTAAGCAGACATTTGCCTTCTACCCTTAATTGTAAGAATTCCTTCACTTTCTTTTTCTTGTCTTTTCTTAGCAGTTTCTGGACTCTTCCCATCCTCTGACACACATCCACTCTTCCGTTGCCATCTCCCAAGTAGAAAGCAGGTCTTCAAATATTTAAGTCTTCAGAAAGCTGGAGTATACTAATCAACATTATAAATAAAATGAAAATGTGTCCCTGAGAGCTGTATTATAGATAAAATGGGGCCAAGATAGTGCCAACCAGAACTAAAACCAGACAAATAATGAAATACATGAACATGCAGGACACACAAAGGACTTCCACTGTATCACTTCTCTGTACCTGGTATTAATTTCCACAAACATGATGTTCTATTGTTATTTTCTTCTGTTTTAACTCTTCTAATAGCCCCTCAACTCATGCCCATTTCCAAACAGTGACAACTAGGAGAAAGATATGAATGCAAATCAGTATTTTTATCCCATCTTTTTCTGAAATTCTCCATTAAGAAACTACATTAAGTAAGTCCAAGAGTTCCTGCTCCTATTCATCCCCAATGCCTCAGCTTCTCTACAAAAAGACTTCCTTTTTAATAGTGCTCTAGTGCCTAAGGTCCCAACTCTTAGTGAGTAAAAGACTTTGGTTTAATGCAAAGGAGTTCCACACTACTGCAAAATAAGAAACCTTCTAAATATTATATAATATTTAATCTTCACTGAGACTTAATATAACTGTATTCCCTACATCTGATGCCAAATATTAGAGGAAAAATTTTAAAAGCAATCTCTATTATAGAAGTTTCCCAATATCTTAATATTTAATATGATATAGAAAAAACATAAAAGATTTGTCTGACACTGTTTTTATTTAAATTTTTAACCTCATCTTTTTATGGAGGTCCTTGAAGTGATCCTTTGAAAGTAGCAAGTGCTATTCTTTTCAAATTTTTTCCACTGTGCAATAGCTAAAGTCAGTGGAAACATGAACTAGAACCTTCTACTGAATTCTAGACCTGGATGCCCACTGACTACAGGGTATTTTCACCTGCTAATTCTTCAGGTATTGTGACTCCACAGCTCTTTCCCCAGAAATCAGCAACTTCTCCTGTCCCTTCTTTCTCTAGAATAAGCATCCATCTTTCTACTTAGACTAGAAGCTCAGGTCTCTATTTACTCTTACCTTTGTTCCCTACTAAACTCGGCAAATCATCAGTTTTGCTAGAAAAATTGTAACAAGCACACACATGTGTACACACATGCACATGCATACACATGTGCACACACACACTCACACACACACACACCTATTTATGTGTTCCCAATGAGATGTTCACGATCAAATGATCAGTACCCAGCCTAATTAATCATTTCATTGCTCTCTTAGATTCTGGTCTTATCCTCCTGCAAATTACACTCTGCCCTGAAACAAATCTTCCTTACTCTTTCTGTCTGAATTCATGCTTGTAAGAGAGCAAAACATTGACTTTCTTACATTGCAAATCTAACCATGCAACTCCTTCACTTAAAGTCACTAATACAACATATTAACCTCAAGAGCTAAGTCAAAATTCTAGCAGATCTAACTAAGGCTGTACAAAAGCAGGTACTTCCTTATATCTCCAGCCTCTCATTTACCCCTTTGATTTCTAAAAATATTAAAATATTTTTAATTCTTCTAGATACTCCAAACACTGTTTCTGGCCTCTGACACTTTGCATATACAGATACTCCTGCTGAACTATCCACTACTCAACACTGAGTTCTCGGCTCAGACTTCACATCTTCCAAAAGGCTTTGCCAGATCCTCCCCATCCCTTCATCTCTATCAAGACTACATCAATGAGTTAATGTCCCACTTACAGGCTCCCTGAATGTCCTTGGCGGTAAGAAACCCAGAAAAACAACAATGTCCTTCCCATTGACGGCCACAGTCATGGTAAACACCTTATTGAGGAAAATGCCTGTTCACTACTGCAAAAGGGTATTTTGACAGCAAAATCCAATGACTTTGAATCCCTATCCTGGAATCTTCCTTCAAATTTCTCTAGAAAGGCAATGTGTTCAATGAAGAGAAGGCAGTTAAGTAGGCCTCCCCAAGAGAAAGACTGTTTCCAACAAAACCACAAAAGAATATATGTACATCTCCCTCTCTCCCTCCTTCCCTTCCTTCCTTCCTTCCTCCCTCCCTTCTTCCCTTCCTTCCTTCCTTCCTTGTTTCCTTCCTTTGTCACTGTCCAAACTCACACACATACACCCCCCCACACACACTTACAAATTACCATCTGTACCCTCTGATTATAAAGGAGTAAGACAAGTAGACAAAAGACAGTATTTGACAAATATCTAAGGCATATTCTTGGTTTCTTTAAGTACTTATCAGCCATGTGTGTCCATTGAGAACTTAGGTATATTTTTTTCTGTTTGTTTGTTTTTTCTGTCTCAAGTTATAATAATGACCTTAGCCAGAGACAAAAAGCATTTCTAATGCAGACATATACAGCACAGCATCCTGGATGTGCCTATCATCAGCTCATCCTGTTGATGTAAGGTTAGCAAGATGCTCCTAGGCTCACATTGTCAGCATCTGTCCATTTCATTTGACATAAAAAAATAAAATAAAATAAAATAAAAGGAAGAGCTGGCAACTATAGTATAAATTATTTGGTCTTAAAGGCTGATTCACCCCTAAAGAGAAAAGGAATATTTCTCAGGCCAGGCTAACTGGGAGAAAAAGTTTATTGACACTGCTCATTGGAGGAAGGTGTGGGAAGTACATGAGAGCCTGAAAGTGGCACTGATAATAAGATAATACACTGTCAGACATGATGTGTGCCGCTTTCCTCACCTCCCACCCTGGCTATGAAAGCTGTATTCAGTGGGAGACACATAGTAATTTGTTGAGAATCACAATTTGCTAAAAAACTCTCACAAAACCCCCAAGAGCCCATTATATTAAAGAGATGACAAGAAAATAAATGTTTTTGACAAGGGAATGCTCCTATTTGGAAAAGATGGTTTCAATATCAATGATTATTCAGGGAATCAAACTTATTTAAACAAACTGTCTCTGATACTTAATAAATGTTATAGTGTGGCTTTTTGTGGCTAATAAAACTTGGTTTACATTCCACCTCAAGCCTATTCTGCTTTGCCTTCCTGGGCTCACTTAAAGTGCGTTAAGAAGCAGTAAGCAAGATCAGGACGATTGGCTACAAAAGTTAAATAATTCATTCATGCACCACTGCTTTCAGACTGTGTTTTGCAAATGCTGTAGTGAGATAAGCTGTGAACTGTTTTTACATGGGGGAAAAAGACAACCAAATCATTGAAAGAAAACCCTCTTTCTGTGCCTTATTTCATAGAGGTTCAGGACAAAACAACAAAGAAAACATTTCACTGGTATCTTACAGAAATATTTGTGCTGTTTACCTACTATGGTATCTAATAGATGCCATTTTTGTGTTTCTGTATGCTGGAACTGAAGTCATGTCATTTTCAGAAGACTTAATTCCTGAGTGAATTTATAAAATTGATATAACCTCAGTGCAATTCCCCAAAGCACATTATAAGAGAATATCACATAATTATATTAAAGTTTATCTGAATAAATAACTGGGAAAGGATGTCAAATCAATATTGTCAAATTTAAGAATGACTGTTAAATAATAAAGCATATTATAATACAAGAAAAATTTAAGAGTGTGGCACTAACCATAGGATAAATAAGCTGTTAGCAAAAGAATCTAAAAAGCCTAGAAACATGTGAAGAATATTTATATATTCAATATACCATAAAAGCAGCACGATAAACCAGTAGGAAAATCTTTTTTAAAAAGATTCAATATAATACCTGATAACTTATTTGAAAATTTTTGGATATTTGATAAAGAAATTGAATTCACAGATTTCACCAATTTAAACTCCAGATATACAATGACTTAAATATCACAAGTTAAATCACAGAAGGCCCAGAAAAAATATGTGAACATTTATATCATCTTTGAGAGGGGGAAGATCATTCTGAGCATGACAAGGATACTACAAATAAAGAGGTTATTAGATTTTATTACTGGTAAATATAAATGAACATCTGTACATAAAAATACTTTGAGCAAAATTAAAAGGTAAGTTAACAAACTAGAAAAAACCTATATTCTGTGAAAGTTGATATAATCAAATTGGAGTCACTTTGTCAAGCTCAAACCAAAAATAAATAAATACATGAAGTGCAAAGGTTTTGAAGGAAAGGATCTCAGGCATGTTTGGCTGATAACAAATCCAGAACCACAACCTCACATGCAACCCACTACGACATTACACAAAAAACTTCTCCAAGGACGTCTGCCTAATAACTAACTATCTGTGTAATCTTGAACTAACATCACCATTGTTACTTATCATTGTAGCTAAAGATTATTGTTTCAAACTATTTTTGCAACCCAATTCATTTTGACTTCGAAAATTTCTCTTGCCTCAACCTCCTTGAATATATTCATAGTTTACTACAGCACACATATTCACATTGCAGTACTTTGCTACTCCCAAGGAAATATCATTATTCTTTGTATAATCTTTCTCTAATTGTTATTTAGGTCAACAATTCCTATATACAGATCTTACCTAACAAAAATAATCATTTTTTAGATGGTAAAGGTTATAAATAACAAGAAAGAAACTGAGATATATAAAATAATAAAGCAATCTTTCTTTTGCTTGTTTTTGTTAGCCACAATAGCAACTATAATCAGTCTTCTAACTGCTAACTTTGGTGAAATATGGGAAAAGTCATCCAGGAAAGTGTTAGGGTTTTTTTCCAAAAAGAAGTATTCTCAGATGGCTATGCACTTCAAAATATTTAAATTTTATCTTTGAAACAAGAACTAGTTCAGGAATTTATATAAGGAAGCAATCAGGTAAATTTCAAATGTATAAATAAGAAGTTGATCACCAGGTTATTCATAAGAGAAAAATCTACAGAAAATAAAGATTTCCAAAGCAAGATATTTGCATATTATTTAAAACTATGCTATTACTAATTTCTGGAATACTTGTTAATGTAAAGAAATATGTACAAATGAAACTGAGACACATTTAATGCATAATGACCCAAAAATGATGAAAGTAAAATGAAAGAAAGTTTTGGCAGGAAAATACTAACCAGAGCCAGATGTAATGGCACATGCCTTTAATCCCAGTGACTCAGAAGGTAGAGGCAAGAGGATTACAAGTTCAAGGACAGAGGCAGCCCATGTAATTTAGTGAGACCTTGTCTCAAAATACAATGTTATAAATGGGCTAGGGGAACAATTCAGTGGCTGAACACTTACAAAAAGCATGTGTGAAGCCCTGGACTCAACTGCCCAGTACTGGAAAAAAAAAAAAAAAACTAACCAAAATAATAAATCTTATTTGGTTACATTATCATTGGACAAATTAGTTTGTAATAGGAAAGCATCAGTGCCAGGCGAAGTGGTTTATACCTGTAATGCCAGCACTAGAGAAGCTGAGACAGAGAAATCACAAGTTTGAGGCCACCTTGTCACCCTGGTCTACATACTAAGTTCTAGGCTAGCATAGGCTACACAGAGAGATCTAGACTCAAAAAACAAAAAACAAAACCAAAAATAAAAAGTTACTACATCTTGATAATATCCATTACCAAGAAGCTAAAATAATGTTCAACTCGTACATCTTTAATAATCAGCCTTCAAAATATATAAAAGAAAAATTAAACATAGCAAGAAGAAATTACAACTTGATTACCTGGTGAGAGGTTTATAACATATATTTTCCAGTATATGATTTACTATGGAGAGAAAAAAACAAATACAAAGAATATTTCAAAAGTATAATCAAAAGTTTTATCAAATAGATATAAACAGAAAAGTTTTCCTTACTCTCCACTACCTTGACTGCAGAATTATATAAATTCTAAGCACAATGAGATATTTAAGAAAATGAACCACTGAATTATTGTCATTAAAGTAAATTTAAGTAATTTTAAGGGGCCAAATATTATAGGAAGCATATATTCTGCAGACAGTGTAATTGTTATTAATGAAATTTTCACTTTGGAATAATTATGTAGTTATAAATTAAGGAAAACATCCTTACACAATTCATGAGTAAATAAAAATTACAATAAAAATTAAATTCTTGCCAGGTGCAGGTGCAGTGGCTCAGGCCCATAATCCCAGCAACTTGGGAGGCAGAGGGAAGAGGATAGCAAGTTTGAGGCCAGAGGCATGCTATGTCACTCAGCAAGACCTTGTCTCAGGATTATTGTTATTGTTGAGTGCTGAAGAGTCAAGTCTGACTCACAGCAACCCTATGCAGAACAGATGAAACACTACCTGACACTCATGACTGGCACTACTGTTAGTGCTTCTATACTTATTCATAGGGTTTTCTTTTCTCTTTTTCTTTATTCTTCTTTATTTATAAATGTTGGGGGGACACAGAGTAATAAGGCTTTTGCTATTTCCCTGATGCAACTATTGCATTACCGTTGTTCATACTTTCATCAACTTATATATTTCACAGAACATTTTGATTAATATATAGTAGAAAGTTATATGCAATTATGGGTTATATTCCCCCTTTTCTCAGGTATTGTACTGTTTTATCATCTATTTTGAGGTTGTCCTCCCCCTCTTTGTTTTGCCACATTATTTCCTCTCCCTTTGCTCCCTTCCTCAACCTCTCCTCCTCCTGCCAGACCCCTCCTCCTCTCCCTTTCCTTTGTAGCCTGCTTTCATTTTTCCCTTCTTAGATAAGTCTGATTGATCTAATATGTATAGTTATATATGTTATATATATGTTATATATATATGTCTATATATATATATATATATATATATATATATATATATATATTATTGTGGGAGAAGGGCCTGGCAATCCACTCCCAAGGTAATACCAAAACAGCCACTGAAAACCCTATGAGGGTCGCTATGAGTTGGATACCGACTTGACGGCACCTAACAACAACAACAACAAATATATATATATTAATTTTTTTCTCTTCTTTTAAGTTAGATTTAACTCTCACATATGAGTGAGAACATATGGTATTTCTTTTTGGAGGCCTGCATTTGTTCACTTAAGTTGATGTCCTACAGTTCTATCCATTTTCCTGCAAATGACATTATTTCATTCTTTTCCTTTGCTGAGTAATATTTCCTTATGTATATATATCACAATTTTGTAATCCATTCCTCTATTGATGGACATGTTGTTTGGTTCCATATCCTCATGATTGTAAAGAGTGCTGCAGTAAATATGGAAATGCAGATTTCTCTGTGGTATGATGACTTATTTCCCCCTGAGTATATTCCCAGGAGTGGTATAGTTAGGTAGTGCAGCAGTTCTATTCTTAGTTATCTAAGGTATCTCCATATTTACTTCCAAAGTGGTTGAACCAATTTACAGTCCCACCAGCAGTGTAAAATAGTTCCTTTTCCTCCACATTCTCACCAGGATTTGTTATTATATGTTTTGCTGATCTTGGTCATTCTTACTGCAGTGAGATGGAATTTCAATGTTGTTTTGATTTGCATTTCCCTAATAGCTAGGGATGCCTGCAGCTGTACCACTGTGGCATCCAATCCCATCAGATCTTAGAAACTAACTGGGCCTGGTTAGTACTTGGATGAGACACTGGCTGGGAACACCAGATAATGTAGGCTTGGGAGAAGGACGTGGCAACCCACTTCCAAAAATCGATCAGCCACTGAAAACCCTATGAATAGAAGAGAAGCAATGACAAGAATGCTTCACCTATTGTATGTAGGGTCACTATGAGTCAGACACTGACTTGACAACATCTAACAACAATCTCCTTATTAGGGCTGGTGTATAGCTCAATTGGTAGAGTGCTGCTCTGCACTCTCTGAGGCCCTGGGTTCAATCTCCAGCACTGCAAAATTGGGAGAAGGCCCTTGCAGCCAACTCCCAAAACTATCAGCCATCAAAAACTATGAATAGCAAAGAAGCACTGACATAGTGGCAGGCAAGGCACAGTGTTGGATGGACAGTGTTTCATTCTGCTGTACACACAGTCACTATGAGTGCAACCCAACTCCATGGCAGCTAAAAACAACAATCTCCTTATTAATCAGGGGAAATTAAATTAAAGAAAATATTAGTTTAACATTTTGCACTTACCAGGTTAGCCAATAAGGAAAATATGAAAATACTCAGTGTTGGTGAGAATGTGAAACAGGAAATCTCACTGGGAAGAATGTAGATTGAAACATCTATTTGGGAAAACAATTCATTGTAAAGTTCATGATATATGTACCCTAGATTCAAACAATTTCACTTGAACTCCTGTACACATGTATTAGGAGATATGTACAATAACAAGCATAGTAGCATGGCTTATAATAATACAAAATGAAAATGACTCAAATATCTAACAACAGTAGAATAGGTTCTGAGCTTTGTTACCTTCATGTATAAAGAAATATGATGTTGGGTTACTTATGCTCTAGCTTCTGTCTCCCACCAATTGAAGGTTTCCCCTGCGAGTACAGACCTCCATTCCATATTGGTCTGTGCTTGTGAACTTGCCAGGCTCTTAGCATCAGAAATATTTAGGCAGAAAGACAAATGGTACATTTTGGGAAGGGTTGTTGCCTATTCCAGTAAATTGTCATGCACAGAACTGCCCACCGCAGGTGCAGCTGAAATCACAATTGGACTGAGGGAATGTGATGTTGGACCACAAACATTCACTCTAAAGAATTTAAACTTCTCTTCTCTTTTTCTCCCCCAGGTGCTGGGAATCAAACCCAGGGTCTTATATCTGCGAGGTAAATACTCTATCACTGAACTACATCTTTAGTCTAGAATGCGCGCGCGTGTGTGTGTAGAGACATTAACAAATCTAATAAGTGAGAGTCTGCTTTTTATATCTGTGTAGATAACAGGAATACTTGGAAGACATTTGTAAAGGACAAGAAAATTGAGAGAAATAGATAAGGAGTTTAGTTTGGGGCATTTTGATTTTAGATTTCTGTGGGACATCACTAAGCTGCAGATATTCATTTGAAAGTTGAGAATACTATTTGCAGCCCAGGGAAAAGGCCCAGATTAGAATAAATATCAGGTAGCAGGGGCAATTGAAGTCATGGGAGAACATTATCATCTGAGGGAACATGTGGAATGAAAAGAGAAAAAGACAGAACTCTCTAGACCAGGAAAGTTTAAAGGGTGAGCAGAAGAAGAACCAGCAAAGGAAACTGGAAGAAATAATAAAGTAAAAAAAAAAAAGAATAAATAAATAACCAGGAAAACAGGCCCAAGATCTGGGAGCAAAAAGAACAGTGACCACATCAAATGCTGAAGAGAAGCCCTGATATTGAGGATGGAAAACACTGAGTTAGAGTTTATGTTTGAGGGATGATAGTGAACTTGATAATAATTTCAGGAGAGGGTTTGGGATAAAAGGCACTAGGGACTCAATGAAGTGTAAATGAATTAGGGCAGTGCTTGCCATAGCTGCATGGAGACAGGGAGGTGAACCAAGTGTTGTGGGCAGCCCAGGCAATAAATTAAGAAGTTCTGGACTAAGGTACCAGCAGTGATGGAGGGAGAAAGGGATTATCAAGATTTGAGGCACTACATATTTTTAGTTAGAAGCAAAAATTGATTTGGTGGCTGACAAGATTTCAGAGCACAGGGCTGGAGGAAGCCAGGGAGAGAGACAAGTTGAAGATGTCTTTGAGGATTCTATCTAGCATAGACAATTGGACAATAGACGAGGCATTAACCAATCTTAGAATACATGAAATGGAGCAATTTTAGGGAAAACATGAATTCCATTTTGGACATGAGATGTGTGAAATGGCTGAAGTGTGATATTCTATTAGAAATATCTACAAGGTTCTTGGATTTATGGTCTTGAACTTCTAAGAGAGATGGAGATGAGAATACAGATTTGTAATTTATCCACATAGGAACAGATAAAGTTACATAACTAAAAAGTGTACAAGGCTTTCTACCCAGGGATGTGCTTAGAGTTAAAACAGAAGGGACCACAGAACAAAGACTGATGAATCCAGGCATGAAACATGATAATAAAGAGCCAAGAGAGGATATAGAACACAGAAAGCAAATAACCTAAATCTTTACCAAAACGATGCTCCTATTCTTACATGTGAAAAGACTTGCAAGGTCTCTGTCTTCTTTCAAACCAGAGTGGAAAGATTTATGAGGAAAGTAGAAAAACTCTACCTTGAAAATCCTCCTACACATCCCAAAGCCATAACTAAAAATGAACTGGGAGACAGGGACAGACTTCATCTTATAATCAAGAAAGAGTTCTCAGACAAAAAAATAAGCAAGCAAGCAGGAAAGAAAAAAGAAGGAAGAGAAGAAAGAAGTGAGGAAAAAAATAAAGAAAGAAAGAAAGAAAGAAAGAAAGAAAGAAAGAAAGAAAGAAAGAAAAGAAAAAGAAAGAAAGAAAGAAAGAAAGACAAAGAAAGAAAGAATCTTGCATTTGGCTCTGAAATAAAATTTCAGAGTTTAGATGAATTGCATTTCCATGTTGCCTCTAATTAAGGCACTGTAATAAATGTCTTTTGTGCATCCCCTTTACCTCTTACTACCTTTCTTCAATCCTTCAATGATTGTCCATTTCCCCTGTTTGATGAAAACAGATGGGAAGGTGAGTTTTAGGCTCTGCTTCTCCAGCATAGGAGAGGTAGATGTGATTAGCCTTGCTGAACCAGGTACTGGTCACATTTTGATAGAGCTTGTATTATTAGTCAGCTAGGGCTGTCATAACAAAATATCATAGACTTAGGTGGCTTAAACAACAGCAACTTATTTTCTGAAAGCTGGCAAGTCCAAGATCCAAATTTGGCAAAGTCAGTATCTGGTAAGGATTGTCCCTCTGTTTTGGAGGTAATTGCTTTCTTGCTGAATCTTCACATCATCTATTTTCTGTGGCTCTTGGAGAGAGAGAGAGAGAGAGAGAGAGAGACAGAGAGAGAGACAGAGAGAGAGACAAAGAGAGAGAGAGAGAGACAGAGAGAGAGAGAGGAGATATACACCAAGCACAAAGCTTCCTATAAGGATATTTATCTGACCAGGGCCCCACCCTCATGTCCTCATTTAGTCTTCTTAAAGGTCTGTCTCCAATTCAATAATATTGAAGGTAATCCTTCAAGATATGAATTTAGCCCATAGCATAACTAAGATAAGTTGAGAGAATTTGAGGTGGGCTAACAAGCACCTTGTGGTCAAAGATCTTGAGTACCTGTTTTAAGTTTTTAAAAGGATTCTGAGAGTCTTTTGGGGACTTAAGGCTCCTGGCTGACTTCATTCTTTCCTTGGTATTTGAAAAAGATGTTTTTAAACACTTTAAAATTACAATATCCCATTTTTTCAGTTAATGTGCATAAACACTTATTGTTTGTGAATATAAATAATTTGTGCTATAAACTTATATAGAGCTGATCATTTCTCAATTACAATGAACCGTAAATAACAATGTGGAACATTTGTAAGTAATATTTACATGGAAAGGGTGCATTTAAGAGCATCTGCTAATAAAAGCATCAGCTATAAAATCACTTGAAAATTGAACATGACAGAGTGTGAGAAATTTTCCACACAGCCTCCTGGAGCTTGGAGGTTACCCCCAGAGAAGTTTCCAGAAAGCCATATAACTTCCCTGCGTGGGAAGGTGGAGGTTACTCTACTATGGCAAGAAGTTCAAATAAGAGAGCTGATATGGGCCACAGCCACAACCGTAGCTTCATCTCTTTGTCCCAATTCACCTCTTCAGCATTTGTGATTAACTGCAGGGAGAGTAAAGACACAAAAAGCCGAAAGATGCAAATGATTATAAAAGTACTGGGAAGGCTGAAAGCACACTTCTGTTATTTGTGCTTTAGCAATAAAGACTAAAACACCAGTGGGAAGAGAATTCTCTCTTCACTTTCTGGCAGCAGCTGTTGGAGCAGCCCGGTGAGATTATGCTAGCATTGTTGAGGTCATGAGAGAAAAACAGGAATTAGCCATAGCCACTGGTGTCAGGCAATGAGGGAGGTCAGGAGCAAAGAGGCTAGAGGGAGGCTATGGGAAGTAGCTAAGAAAAGTAGGTAGAGGTCTTCAGGGGTGCGTGGGAGAGGTCCCAGGAACCCTTGGAATGGAAGAGAGGGAGTAATACGCCTGGAGTCTTTCTCATTTCCCCAGTGGATTTATATGCCTGAGACTGTGGCATATAGATTTCTGTAGGGCAGTGTTCTGCTCCAGGCCCTGGAGGCAGAACCCCATCCAGAGCAGAGGACGGGAACCCACTACTCTTGAGTTGGTTTGATGACAGAGATGCCACACTCTGGGAGGTTGAATAGATGACAACAGCTCTGCTTTATTTCCCCAGTAGCCACTCTACTTAGTGATGTCATTCATGAACAGCTCTGTGGACAACAGCTCAATATTACAGCTCTTTGGTGTTATGGCTCTGTCGGTCGCGGCTCTTTGTAGTTTGATTCAGCTCAGTAGCTCCATCCTGCAGCTCTCTGTCCACCTAGTAGCTCTCTAACCTCTTGTGTGCTGTGCTTATAAGCATTTGGTTAGCCAATCAGGGGATAGGGCATCTCTGATTGGACAATAGGGCAGGACCAATCAGATGTTGTCTTGCCACAGGGCGTAGCCAATCACAGATGCTAGATGACTGGCCAATCAGGAGATATGGGGTGACTAGGGTGTAACCTATTGGGTGACTTCTTCAAATGAGGTGAAAGGGAGTAACTTATCAAATGGCTGGAGAATGGAAGAGGGACATGTCCTGGCTGCATTGGGTGGGGGCCATCTTGACTCAACCTCTTCACTTCAACCCGTAAATTCAAGCTGGGCATGCCACAGCGAACAGTTTGGGGGACATCTTGCCTTGACCTCGTGGGCCCAAGCCAGGTGTGCCAACACCAAGCCGTTAACTGGGTTCTGGGCAAGCCTTAGGCCTTAAGGTGGGCTAGATAAGCCTCGAGCAAAGCAGAGTCAGAGGCACGCCCTTTCCCTTCCTCTCCAGGCCATATCCCTACAGATTTCAACTTTCTTCCTTAGGATGGGGAGGGCTGACTTTGAGGTATGCAGGTGCTTGTAGGTTTCTAATGTGCCCGGCTACAATGTCATGCTAGTTCTACGACATAAATCTCAAGGATGCAGGCTACACCAGTTTGTCTGTCTGCAGTGCCTAAAAAGTGTAGCACACAAATATACAGGAAGATTACAAAATATAACCTTTTGACAGCTTGATTTAATCAGTGGTGGCTAGACTCCTGAAGACCATTGAAAGAGAGAAGGTTGTGATTCAATAGCTGGAACATGAGAAGGTCTTGCTATTTGTTTAAATGCAGTGGTCTTGCACAAGTTACTGCCCCTACACAATGCATGTGTGTGCATGCGCACGCACGCACGCACACACACACACACACACACACAATGTACATGCACATATGAAGGTAAAAGTTTGTTTTTCTTACTTTAACTCTATCTCCCACCTACCCACCCTATCCCCAACACATACACAAGCTGGAGTTTCAGACAAGCTTAAATTCTATTTTTATTTTAACCCTACTTTATTTGTATATACATGTTCAGATAAGGAGATGAGGCTGAATCATAGAATAATGTACTTCATCCCCAATACCTCACCACCACTCTTCTCACCCTAATGGAAAAATATACTTTTTGCAGCTAAAATATGGGCTATACTTTCCAAGTCAGAATTCAATTTCATTTCCAGTGTGGGAAAATATCCAGGGTTAAGCCCGATGGGTTTTCCTGAGCAGGAGAAGGAAAATACAATAGAAAATAAACATATAGACATGTCTCAGTGTACTAGTCTAAAAATGGTCATGATTGGAGGCCAGCCTGAGAGCTACATCAGCTGCTTTACCTCAACTTTTTGCCCTTTTCCCAACATGCACATATTTATAACCTGGGTTTCCCAAACACATTACTCTGTATTTCCGCCATCTGGTTTATGGATTTTTTTTTTTAAACATGCTACAGGCTGCCAAATGGTAAAGCTAGTAGGATTCTTGTTTGAGGGAAAGCAACTCTGGCAGGGTGTTGTAAAATAGCAGCACATTAGCTACTTGGAAGCAGTAGCACAGCTCCAGAGACTTCAAGAATGCTGGAAGACTTTGAGAGGGCTTAATGGGGAGGATGCGACTGGACTGGACTGTAAGTTTGGTCAGAAAATTGAAACGTCTTCCATAAGTATGGGGAGAATTTTACCAAAAAGTAAAAGGCAAAATGTTGCTTTCATTTTGCCTCTTTTATTTGTCTCTGCTGTAGAAAAACAATGTGGTTGCATTTATTCAGAGACAGCTCTTGTCCCTTTGTTGCTTCTATTTCTATCAGCAAATAGAATCAAGACCATGTTAAAACAGGCAGCCCTTGTCTGGTGGAAGGTCCATTAAAATTTGTGTTACAGCAACATTTTTGTTAAGTGAATCCTATTACACTGTTCAATTCCATTATAAATGTCAGAGATTCATTCTACAGGAAGATCACCTGGTCCTGAATAGAATGAAATCACAGGTCAGAATGTTGAAAATGTCCTCAAAACACTTATTTAAAGGAACAAATCCTATCTGTCAGAAAAAATACTGCGATTCAAAATATGCTCAAAAGTATGCTATATTGGAATCATAAACATAAGAAACAGAGATACAGGAGGTAGGAAATTCAGGAAGCTTTTTTATCTACCTCACCCTGATTTGCACACTTCAACTAATGCTAAGAAAGTAATTCCTAATTGTCTAAACTCTTGGCTAGGATGTTTGAGTTTGTTCTAATCATTTTCCAACTACTTTATAGTTTCTGACTTGATATTCTAGGTAATTTGGGAGTTAAGGATGAAGTATAGTCCTCTTTTTCTAGGATTTTACATTAATCTTCCTAGGTGCATGGATGTCTTTATATTGGAAGATGAAGGAAGACAACATTTAATGTAATACCTGAAGTGTATGTTTCCTGTTCTGCTCTGGTGTTTGCAGAAACAGCTGCCAGTTAGCAAATGTTGTAGCATTAATTGGGACAATGGAGTACATATTTCATGACTACCACATACTTAACAAGCCTAGAGCCGTAGCCCTGTGGCATCCGATCCCGTCAGATCTTGGAAGCTAAACAGGGTTGGGCCAGGTTAGTACTTGGATGGGAGACCGCCTGGGAACACCAGGTGCTGTAGGCTTGGGAGCAGGGCCCGGCCACCCACTCCCAAAAAACAATCTGTCATTGAAAACCCTATGAATAGCAGAGAAGCAGTAATAATACTGTTTTGCCTGTTATACATAGGATCGTTGAGTCGGATGGCACCTAACAACAATATTCTTAACACAAAGTTTGCCTCATTTAGCTGATAGTGTTTGTCTTATTTAGGGCTATTAGTATACTAGTTGGTATGTTGAGTTTTAAAAAGTTTTGAATATTAACTGGATTGATTCATTCAACTCATCCATTCACTCATCCATTCATTCATTTATATATTAATACAGAGATCAGATGCAAAATCATTACCCTGAAGATAACCAGGGGCTGGGAGTTAGCTCAGTTGGTAAAGCACTGCTCTGCAGTCTCTGAGGTCCCATGTTCGACTCCCAACATCACAAAAATGGGAGAAGGACATGGCAATCCACTCCCAAGGCAATCCCGAAACAGCCACTGAAAACCCTATGAGGGTCGCTATGAGTTGGACACGACTTGATAGCACCTAACAACAACAACAACCTTAGATTATAGACATTATTGTCTTCACTTTACAAATGTGGAAACTGAGCGGATGTGGTGGTGCACACCTGTAATCCCAGCGGCTCAGGAGGCGGAGGCAGGAGATTGCAAGTTTGAGACCAGAGGCAGTCTATATAACTTAACGAGACCCTGTCTCAAAAAGTTAATAAATGGGCTGAGGGTGCCGCTCAGTGGTCCAGCATTTGTGAAGCATGTAAGCATAAGCATAAGACACTGGATTCAACCCCCAATACCACACACACACAAAATGTGGAAACTGAAGAGTCAGAGGAAATATTAGAATATTAGTCATTTTCTCAAGATAATACTAATATTAAATGACAATCTGAATTTAAATTCAGGATTGTCTAATGCAAAAGACCACTACAATACCAAACTGACTCTTAATATTAAAAGTGAGGTAATCAAATGATGATAGTAGGTTGAGATTCCTATATTTTGTAATATTCAGAGTATGCTCTTTCCAGTACAAATCTCTGAATTCCTTGAGATCAAAAATCTGGAAGGCAGCTGCTCTATATAAAAGGAGGAGACCTATATTATTTAAAATAAATTTCCAACAGTTAGCAACCTCTTAATAACATGTTTACAGAAAGGTGGAGATCTTGCTGACATTAGTTTTATGATATAAAATCTACCATCATGAGATCCATCATGTCACTGCCATCTCTACAAATTTGGAAAACAAAATGAAGATGGAAGTGAGGTGGTCAACTTAAAAATCTGTACTAGTGAACAGTCTCAAATGCAGGTAAAATAAGGGGAGGGTGAAACACTTTAAGGATTTCTCCTTCTCTTCACAACTGCAGTCCCCATTTATTAAACACAGAAAAGACAAATACAACAGACATAGAAAAAGAGAAGGGAGAGAGGTGAAGAGGTTATAAGTAAAAAATACCAGAGGAAAACATGCAGAAAATGTTTTCTATTTACTCAGAAAAGGTGGAATAAAATAAAGACCTTAAAAATACTTGGAATAATCTTTTATATTTCTTTAATGAATTAAAAATCTTGGATGGGGAAAATTTCCTCCCTAACAGGAAGGCATAGCCACAAAATTACATAAAGTATGGGAGCATTCCAGAGAGTTAACATACTATACAAAGATGGCCTTCAGGGTAACTGGAAGCAACATTAAAATGCATTTCCATGGTGTCCTGGCATTGACATTTTTAGCTTATTATTTACTCCTTAGGGTAGTGCCTTAGAGGGTACTTCAGGTTCCTGGCGGGGCCTGTCTTCAAGGTATAACCAGGGTAAATTGTTTTATTTTCAACATTTCTCACACCTTTTCACTCATTCTCAGACATGGAATCTAAACTGGACCTCCATCATGTTGAAGAAAGGCAAAGTGAGCAAAGTAGAGGATTTGTGAAACCTTTAGTAAGCAAACTTAGTAAACATGTGGCATACTATCAGATAGCAGAAGTGACAGAAACCCCTTTCAGACATAATCCATGAAAATCTCCCTCACAGCTACTTAAGGATCTTCTGGGTGATTAGGGTAGAAAAGACGAGAGATGGTTTGAATAACTTGTGTTGAAGATGGTAGCATCTGTCAGGTCTATGAACTATCATGTGGTTCCTCAGATACATAAAAATCATCACCATCAACAGAGTCACCTGCCACTGGTATGCAAACAAGAAACAATCTATTATGGTGTTTCAGTTATTCTGCATTTCAAAATACATTTGCTTCAGCAACTCTACCCTCCAAGTTACTAAAGACAACTTTGTGTTAAATTTTATAAAAGAAAGGGTACATAGGAGAATACATATATAATATGTAACTATAATTTAAAACCAAAATAAATTATTAAAAACTTAAAACCTCCTTCTCTAAAGGTCTCTAGCAGTTTTTTAATTGTGTCTGGACTTATTCAAAGGAAACCTTGCAAAAGAAGAGAGAGATAGGCGCATACACTTTCCCCGGGTTCCCATAGCCCCACAATTCCATGATCCCATGACAGTTTGGGCCATAGCATGAATTGTTTTGATTTGTAAAAGAGATGGAAGATTTATGCCTTTCCTGTTGGGGAAATTCTCCTGATTTATGGCTATCCTGTTTGTATGTATTAAATCATACTGAAGTATATTAAATATTTTGTTTTTTAATTTTGGTTGAGCAGGGTACTGGTCATCCAAATTAATGACTATTCACGGGTGGCATAAATTCTGAGAGACATGTGCAGTGGGTGTACATTATTTGAATGGTGGAGGCAGATTGATGGTTGCTGTGTCCCATGTGAGAGTCAGGCAGTCCAGCAACTGCTCTGTGCGCTTGCACTATGACTATAAACTTGAGTTGTTATGATTGTTGGTAACAGTTGCACTTTAAGCCATGAAGAAGAGTTATTTTAAAATGATGATCCATGTTGTTCCCTAATCACTATTTTTAAAGGCGTCAAAGCTTCTACAATGTCATTGTTAGGCCAACGCATGCCCATGTAACTGATAGAAATGCTTGCATGCTGCATTAACATCTATCTGTATAGCCATCAGAGTAAATTTATTTATTATTTGAATATCTTTGCTGTCACCTAGTTAAAAATAATTATTTACATTTCTTTTTGAAAAATATTACTCCAAGGTTTCCATTGTACTTCTTTCACATGAGTGAGAAGCCCTCTGCACTCATTTTATCAATTAAAATATGTTTTATCAGTTACCAGATTTTACTTTACTCTCAGGATAATTAGGTTCCAGGAGTGTGGGGAAGAGAGAGGCAGAATGTAACATGGTTTGTGCAGTGTTAGGACAGACATAGTTAACATGATAGAAACATTTATATACAGAAGCAACATTTTATACTAGATTTGCTCAAGAGGACCTATGACTGAATCATGTTCTTAGCATTTTCTAGCTGTTTAACACTGAACAAGTCACCTGCCACTGGTATGTGAGCAAGAAACAATCTATCATGGTGTTTCAGGTATTCTGCATAGGGCCTAGTTTTTCCCTCTTCAAATAATCATGATACTACCCATGCCCCCAAGACTGTATGTCAGAATAAGGAATAGATCATCTGGTGTGGTCATAACATGGGAGAAATAAAAATAGGAGAAATAAAAATTGGAGAAATAAAAATGACCCACAATTATCAGCCAAATGAGTAAGCAGTGGGTCAGTGTACTCACTAGAAAGCAGTAAGTTCTCAAGAAAAAAAATCACAAGAAATAAGAAACTAGTACTCTAAACCTACAAGGGCAGGTGAGGGTCAAACAGATCTAGTAAGTAATATCATGAAACTTTGAACAGGATTCTTTTTGTTGCCAACCTGTGCTGCCCCATCCTATGGTGCTATGGGATGTGGGGTGTGATGGAAACTTTAAGAGGTGGTACTTAGTGGGAGGAAGTTAAGTCATTGGCAGGGTGCCATTTCTCTTCCTCTCTCTTTTGCTTCCTGGCTGCCATGTGGTGAGCTGCTTGCTCCCCCATGTGCTCCCCACCATCATGTACTACCTCACTGCAGGCCAAAAGCAGTAGGGTCAATCACCCATGGACTGAAACCTGAAACCATGAGCCAAAATAAACTTTCCTCCTTACAAGTTTATTCATCTCACACATTTGTTGCAGTAGTGGAAAGCTGACTAACACAGAGACTGTGGCCCTAGGACAAGAGAAAAGTTCAGCTCAAATCTGGTAGGAATATACCAGGGAATCTGCCCTTGATTGGTAGTTTTTGTAAATTGAGTTATACTTTGAAGGTCGCTAGATGTAATCATATACTTATTATCCCCTAATTCACTTGTTTATTTATTGTATACCACCTCATGTAAGCTGCATGAAAATAGGAATTTTTATTTCTTCATTGATAAATCCCTAGCACTGAAAACTGGAACAGCATAGGTATTGACTATGCATCTGAATAAATGAATGAATTACATAAAGTATTGAGTATCAACTATGGGAAAATCCCAGTGTTTGGCCCTGAGGCACCAACAAAGATGATTATGCCAAGATGCCTGTTTAGATGGGCTTTGTTGAGTCTTAGGCTGATTATCTAATGGTTTTTCTTGCAAATGACTTAAGGATGGGCTGAATTAAGGCAACTTTGGCCAGCAACACATATGAGTCAGTCTTCTAGCAGTTTTTGAGAAAGAAAATTCTAGGCTCTTAAAAGAAATACAAGAGAACTCTATCTCTCTGTATCTCTATCTGTGTATCCCCTTCCTGCTCTTTCTCTTTCTTTTCCCCATAGCAGTTGTTGGTGGCAGTGGTCACTTTGAGATCATAACACCAAACCAGCACAAGGAGCAAGGTAGAGTTGAGTTTATAGAAGAGAAATGAAGGTGGTAAGTACCTCCCTCGTAGGCTTCCAGTTATGTAAGCCTTTGAAAGTCCTTTTAGTTTAAGCCACTGGGAACTGGTTTATGTTACTTCAGCCAAAGCATCACACCCCTTAAAATTCCTTCCACAGAGTTGAATAAAATATATATGTGATCATAAAGGTAGTGCCAAGTAGTCTTTCATAGTCTTTTTTTTTTTTTCTTTTGGTACTTGCGGATTGAACCCAGGGCCTCGCATACACTTTGCAAGTACTCTACCACTGAGCTGAACTTCCAGCCCATTTTTAAATCTTTTTATCTTGAGCCAGGGTTTCGCTAACTTATGCAGGCAGCTCCTGGCCTCAAACTCAAGATCCTTCTGCTTCCACCTCCTGAGTCTTTGGGATTACATGTGTGCACCTCCATGTCCTCTTTTTCAGAATCTTAAAATGTTCTACACCAGGAGGCATTATCCAGTGCTTCCCTAGGTAAAGTAAGGCAGAACAAAACACAGTTTGATCAAATTAAGAATAGAATCTACAACTTTCTGCTTTTGCCAAGAAGCTAAGGGAAAACAAACCTAGTATATGGAAAATTAGATGGTAGCTAGGTATAGTGATGCACATCTATAAATCCCAGCACTTGGGAGGCAAGAGGACTGCAAGCTCAAGACCTGCCTGGACAACAGAGCATGACCTTGTCTCAAAACAACAATAAAAACAAAACAAAACAACAACAAAAAAGAAAAGTCTCTATACCCTTTGAGATTCTAAGTAACTGATATCCACATGGTAATATGAATACTTTTATATGTCCAGTTATTAATTTTGTCTTTAATAAGTGTTGTGATGGTTAATGAAATAGATTGACTTGAGCATCCAAAATGGTAGCCTTGGTTTTCTTGTTCTTTTTGTCATTTCCTGGTTCTTCCACGCACAGTTAGAAAAGGATCCAGGGATAAGACAATGTTCAATGAATCACTTCTGGTTTTAGTTTTGTCGTGACTAAAAAAAGCTTTTGAGAGAGGAATTTAAAACTATTGGCTAGTAGGAGTATATAAAATTTAAGTAATATATACGTCACTCCCATTTCCCACTCTCACTTTAGCACACGCTAGAAAACTTTATTGTTCATTGCCTTCGTAATATTTATTGAGATATTTTTATTTTATTTATTCACTTATTATCTATATTTGCCTATTAAATTGTAAGCTCCATGAAGACAAGAATTGTTGTCTGGTTCACTGTTAACTCCAGCACTGAGAAAAGTGTCTTATATATTGTAACTACATAATATTTGTGGCAAGAGTAAGTAAATGGCTTTTGTGTTTGCACAAGTATAACGCAATTAAAGCCTTTTATAAGCCAGGTTTAAAATTATAAATCAAAGTTTGAAAAAGCATATTCTCTGTTATCTCTTTCTAGCTATTAAATAATTAACAATTTTTTCTAGCGCTAGGGATCAAACCCAGGGCCTAACGCCTACTAAACACCTGTAGCCATAAGCAATTTTTTAGCATAAAGTTGTCTCTTTTAAAACTTTGGCTCTGAAAAAATATTTAACTCAGGGAAGAGTATATTTAAAATATATATATTCACTCACTCAGGGGCAAGAAGAGAATTTGGAGACTTTTGGATTGCCAACTTTATACATAGTAAAATTATGAAGATACATTGTTTTACGTGTACTTTTAACTACAAATGAACCATCATATATTGAAATTAGGATGATATGTAAATTAGCTTAGAAAGAACCATAATTAAAAATAAAATCAGTGTTTCAAGACTTTCTAGGGAAAACATGCTCCAAGGCAGAATATCATGCTTTTAAGTTAAAGCACAATGGCATGGAAGTTTGAGTTCATTTTTGTTCTGCTTCTCTGCATGGTTGCTTTACTTGAGAAGGTTGCATTCCTTGTTTAGATGGCACTGACTTCCTTGCTTTCTTACTCTTCCAAGGCCCCCTTCCCCTTCTCCTCCTTCCCCTGGCTCCCCCTCCCACAGTTGTGGCCCAGTGGTCTGCAGAAAGTTAACAGGTGCTAAACAAGTGTAGATCCATCTGACTACTTCAGTCCATTAGTTCCCCTGGAGTGCAGTATCCAGTTCCCTTCAATAAATACCATCCGCTCCTTGTTCAAGGAGACACTGGTGAATAAAACTCACTACTGCGTGGCCCACAGTCAAAAGGGTCTTGTTAAACAGGTTGTTGAAGGGCTTTCCCAGCTCAGTGGTTGGAGTGCCATATTTTGTCCACAGAAACAGGTAGTCAGCCAGGATGTTTATTGACTGAAGGTCAGGCTTTTGTATTATGAAACTTCTAGCAGATGGGATAAGCAGTAAATTGCAAATCTATCACTTTTTCCCCCCAGAAAGTGTGCATGTATGAAATCAGCAGAATACTGCCTCCCTGTGATTTATAGCTCACTTTTGACCACCTCTTATCAGGTTCCCACAAACCCCATTCTGATGCAGCTCATGTCTGAATGACAATAGACAAGCCAGTGCCATTATGCACCAAAATCTCCCTCTGTATTCTAGACACCAAGATTACATCTAGGGTATTGATTTATTGCTGCCTTTTCCCCCACAGGGACCAGTTTTTTCAGACTGAACAAGATCGACTATTATTAAACAGAGCCAACAACTCTCTGTGAACTTGGTAAGAAATAATCATCTGCTCCTACCTTTCTAACAACCTGCACATATAAGCAACTGTGTATATTTAAATATTTAGACTGTTTATTTGTCTCTGCTTCTCTCTTCTTTAAGTATGCAAAATGAGATAAAACAGGCCTTTGAAAGAAGGAAATCTTTGCAGTTTCTCAGATGTTGAAACACAATGTGCTTCTTTTTACGAACCGCACTGAAATGATTACAATTCTCTGCTTTGGTGTGTATTTCTGAAACACCTACTGTGTCTGTAGCAATGAGGTTTTATGACAGCTTTAACAGTTTCTGCAAAATTTATATGTTCCACCAGTAGATCATTTTGGTGAGTGATATAAATTTTACAGCACATCAGAGTTTTATATCACCTACAAACGCCTGATGTAGGATTCACATTAAGTAGGCCCCACATCTACTCACGGTTTTCTATTCTTCAGGGCATTTATGTTTGCCAGGCAAAAGGGCCCTTCAACACTGTTCTCTTCACAAATGATCATCCCTCCTCCCTCGTTACCTTGCAGTTAACATTATTCTGTCTGCCTATTTGTCTATGGGAGATTCACCCACGCTCTCATCACTTTACATAGCAGACAATTTCTGTACTATTCCTGCTCTTTTAACTCCCACATATTGGGAGGAGGGGGTTTGTAGGGCCACCAAAGACCTGAGTGAGCTAAGAAAATCAAAGAAGGGAACCCTTTCTGAACCCTTAGTTGGGTCGTGTGGTTGACAACTGGCCCTGGACCAGAATACTTTAAAACAGAACTCCCTTAACAAATCTGGGCATGTTGTTGCTAAGTTTGCAGGAAAATTCTGGGGCCATGATCACAAAGATTTAAATGTATTGAAATTAGGAAAAGAGCAGGCTAATTCAGAATAAAAGATAGCTGATTCTTTGTTGAGAATTTTATCAAAAAACTAGTTTTTGAGACAAAAGAGAACAAATGCTAGCAAGGATATGGTGAAGAGGAAACTCATACACCATTGATGGGAATGTAAATTAACAGCAGTCCCTATAGAAAATAATATGGAGGACCTTAAAAATAAAAAAATAATTATCATATTATGTAACAATTACTGTAATGGATATATACTCAAAAGAAATGAAGTCAATGTATTGAAGAAATGCCTGCACTTCTATTTATTGCAACATTACTCGTAATTAACAAGATACAGAATCAAACCAATTGTTCATCAATGGATGAATGGATAAAGAAAATGGGGTATATATACACCATGGAACATATCTCATCCATAAAAAGAATGAAATCTTGTCATTTGTGGTGACATAATGGAGGACATAATGTTCAGTAAAATAGGCAAGGCATAGAAAGACAAGTATTGCACAGTCTCACTCATATGTGGAATCCAAAGAAGCTGATCACATAGATGTAGAGAGTAGAAAAGTGGTTACAGACCGTTGGAAAGGGTAGGGGGAGAGGAGAAAAAGAAATATTAGTTCATGGAGACAAAATCACCGCTATATAGAAGGAATAAATTCTGGTGTACTATTACACAGAATAACAATTATAATTAATATTCTGTCATGTTTCAAAATAGCTAGTAGAGAGCATTTTGCATGTTCTTACCATAAAGAAATGATAATAAATGATTGATATTATAGATAAGATAAATATTTTGCTTTATTATACAACATGTATATGTATCACCATTTCATACTCTACCCCATAAATATGTACAGTTACTATGCGTCAATTAAAAATTGGTTTTAAAAGCCTTTTTTGAAAAATGTTTGCTGCCTCTCTTCATCAGGAACTTTTTTCTTAGCTGGTAGCATGGCCGAGTGGGCTAACGAACTTCTTTCTTTAACATTCTTATGGAGCTCTGTTCTTGGTCTATGAATTCTGGAAGTTTCCTATTAAGATATTTAAGTCATAATGGATGAAAAAAATATTGAGGATTTGAGCATTTACAGTGGGCATTTACAGTTTGTCTATTTCATTGGGAAAGCATCCTTAGTCCTATCTCTACCCTCAAAAAATCTAGTTCAAACCATTTGGTTTGAGTAACACTGGCTTAGATCCTAACCCAAGGCAGTATCCATGTGACTCAAGTCTAGCCAATCAGTTTCCTCTGGGTACAGAATCATGATTTATTTTTATTTATTTGTTTATTTATTTATTTTTTGCGGTGCCAGGGGTTGAACCCAGGGCCGTGTGGTTGCATGCTTTGCAAGTGCTGGACCACTGAGCTGCATCCCAGCCTTTATTTATTTATTTTTTTTACTTTTTTGAGACAGGGTCTCGCTAAGTTATGCAGACTGCCTCTGGTCTCTAACTTGCAATCCTCCTGCCTCCGCCTCCTGAGCTGCTGGGATTACAGGTGTATGTCACCTCGCCCAGCACTAGAATCATGACTGATGTGAATGTCATGGGCTCAGGGCTGCCAGTGGCCCTCCTGTTGCTACATGGGAAAAGCCTGTCTGAGACAAACTGAACAGAGCTTGGAGATGGAGACAAAGTTCTAAGACATCCACTGAACCTCTTGATGCAGCTCTGCCTAAAGCCTATTCCACCTCTTAGACTGTACACTCAAGGCAGCTAATACATTCTTCCTTTTGCCTTAAGCAAATGCAGGGTGAAGGGTAGATAAATTACACATGAGGAGTCAACTCAAATAAACCACATTATACTTTGGGCATCTCAAGGCCCCCTGATCTGGTGTATGGGTGGGTGTGCGTGTGTTGTGTTGTGTTAGAAAACAACTTCCCAAATGGCTGGTAAACCATTTGATGATAGTGCCGAGATCTTATTTGTTGTAATCTTTTTAAATTCAGTAATAAGAGCTATGGGTCAGGGTTTAGTTCAGTTGGTAGAGTACTGCTAGGCACTCTCTGAGAACCCAGGTTCAATCCCTGCACAAGAAAAATTGGAGAAGGACATGGCAATCCACTCCCTGAAAGAATCCTGAGACTGTTAGCCATTGAAAACCCTATGAGAGTTGCTATGAGTCAGATGTGACTCTATGACACCTAACAACAATAATGTTGTTATTTGTTGTTAGGTGCCATCGAGTCAGTATCTAACTCATAGCAACCCTACATAGAACAGAGGAAACACTATTGTCAGTGCTTCTCTGCTATTCATAGGGTTTTCAATGGCAGATTGATTGCCGGGTCTGTCTCCTAAACCTAAAGCACCTGGTATTCCCAGGCAGTCTCCCATCCAAGTACTAACCATGCCCGACTCTGCTTAGCTTCCGAGATCTGACGGGATGCCACAGGGCTATGGCTGCAGGCTAACAACAATAATAGCTAATGTTTATTAAGCATTTTCTTGGGCTTCAGATCTGTCTAATGTATTCAGTTTATTCCAGTTAATCTCAATGATGTAGATATTATTATTTCTTCTTCACATAAGGGTAATTTGTAGTTTGAGGAGATTAGGTAACTTGCTCAGGGTTACGGAGTTAGTAGGTAGTGTAGCTGGGATTTAAGCACATACCAGCACTAACCTATATTCTCTCACATCTAGTGGCTTAGTTGTAGTAGGCTCAATGAAGGAAGGGTTCATTGATTGATTGAAATCATGTATGAGACGTCAGAGGTGGAAATTCACTTTAATGCAGAACTAGTCCTGATTGCTGGCCATTTTCCATTTCCCCTCTATTTTCCATATGGTGGGGAACCTCTGAGCAGGCCTACTAGCAAGTATTAGATTCAAAACTACAGTAGAAGCTCAACTATCCAGACAAATCAGGGCTCAGAGGTGTCCAGGCATGCAGCAGTTTTGATTAATACAGTTTAAAGATTAAAAAAAAAAAAAGGAAATGGAACAATGAGAGAAATTTTCAATTTCAGCATGTCATGGCATAAAAAGTAAAGGAAATTGGCTGTGGGGAGTCATTTGACTAATGGGACTGTTAAAATAAAGGGTGTTCAGATTACTGAGTTTGTGCTGCACTTAATCTACCCTAGAGAGAGCTGTACTCTAGAGCATTTGCTTTGGCAGTAGGCACCCTTTCTCAAAATTCTGCACAGTCATGTGGCCCAGCTTTCTGTATATTATCTCCAGCCCTCAGAGAGTCTTGAATATTGTTTGTCACTTTCCACAGGAGAAAATCTCCTGAGTTATTCTTTTTATAGCATGATAAGTTATATAGTAGCCCAAAATAAAATCCCTCACAACTGATCTCCATTTCCAGATAGGGATCACATTGTCACCCTCTTTCAAAAGAACCCCTACAAAAAGTAAAAGCAGAAATAAATGGCTTAGAGCCTTGTGCCATCAGGCATGACTGTCATCCCAGTGAGTCAGAAGGCTGAGGAAAGAGAGTCATGAGTTCAAGGCCGGGGGCAGCCTGCACAACTTAGCAAGACTCTGTCTCAAAATGAAAAACAAAGGAGTTGGGGGTGTATCTCAGATGTAGAGCAACTGCCTAGTATGCATGAAGCACTGGGATGAACCCTTCTCAAGACCACAAAAATAATAATCATAGTAATAATTGGTTTGCCTTCCAAGTTTCCTCTCAATGTCCCATCAGCAATATGCCTGGAACACTGAATGCTTGACCTGATCCATGTCTATCCTGGGGCAGTGAAGGAGAGAAGTAAAAGAGCTGGTCTGCCTTTCTGATGAGCAAGTCTGGGGTTTGATTTGTGTCAACTATACACTGCCCTCCTTCCAAGGGATGGTGTCTTCCATACTTAAAGTTACAGTGGAAAGAATTTGATGAGTACTCAGTTGAAGGACTCTGTGGAATATGTAGAGACTTACCTAGCATAAAATCATTTGTCAGAATGGAATGTCTGATCATCTTGCAAATGTCCCACTGCAGAATCAGAATATAGTCATGCATTGCATAACAACATTTTGGTCAATAACAGATACCATATTCAACAATGACAAAATTATGATGAAGTTGAGAAGTTCCTATCACCTAGTGACATTGTCACTGTAGTAATGCTGCAGTAGCACACATTAGTCAGTGTTTGTGGTGATGCTGATGTAAACAAGTCTGCTATGCTGCCCAGGGTATAAAAGTACAGGATACACAATGGCATGCAATACATAATATTTAAAGATAATGAATGTCTATGTTACTGATTTACATATTTACTATACCCTACTTTTATTGTTAGAGTGTACTCTTTTTATTTATTAACATAAAGTTTACTGTAAAACAATATACTACGTTATGCCAGCAACAGCCTCATGCAACTCATGTTTACCATGTCCTTGATTGCTTCATTTTCTCTTGTGACTGATTTAATCTTGTGTTGTTTTATTCATTATGGCCCTAGGAGCAATAAGCTATCCCACACACATGCCATATAGGCATAGTAGGAGGCCATACCATCTAGGTTTGTGTATGCTTTGTTTATGATATTCACATAATGATGAAATCACATAAAGGTGTGTTTCTTAGAACAAAGCTAGTCAATAAGTGATGAGTAACTGAAACTTTTCCCACTATTCAAATGCAATGGAATGACTGAAATGTAGGAAGACCTCAAAACAGATTGTTCCCCAGGAAGCCCCAGGAATAATACATGGGACTCCCTACTGAGGCTGCAGTATCCACCCCCACACACTGAGGAGCCAGAGGGCCTAATTGAAAGAGAGGTCTTTTTTATTCCTCTGCTGCTACTCTGCTTCCTGCAGATTCTGTGGTTTAAAAGAAATGACAAAAATCTGATCAAAAGTACACTTTTTAAGACATTGAGGACATCATAAGCATGTCCAAATAGCAACAACAGGAATGAATTCTTATTAGCTTAACCAGAATTGAGTAATATGTCAGATGTCACCCCAACTTTCCTCAATCCAGTTTTCCTAATTTCTTGAGTTTTTTAGGCCAACTCAGATTAACGTCACTCTATGCACACATACTTAGTCTCCTGCTTCTATGCCCTCCCCCGCCCCACACTCTCACACAAAGACACAGTGGTTTGAAGTTAGCTATGATACTTTTAAAAACTCAAAAAGTAGGGGATGATCAGTGATTTTGGATAAGACTATTGCTGCAGTCTGCACTGGGAATTCTGATTCTACTCTGAGCTGTGTGGCTTGACTCTTTTCTTTATCCATTTAACATTTCTCCAGAAAAAGAAGAGGAGAGGAGAGGAGAAGACAAGATAAGACAAGACAAGGAAAAGAAAAGGAAAAGAGAAAAGAAAAGAAAAATCTCACCATGGAGTTTGTTCCATCAAAGACAAAATGCATTTTCTACTTCCCTTTCCATCTGGATGGATTGTTTAAAATTTGTTCTAAGATATTCAATATCCCTAACCCTTTGATTATCAATGAGAAATATATGTCAAAATGTAAGTGTGTATGAATTTGGCAGAAAATAAAGAAGTGATGGAAAAAGGTATTTTACAAACTTAAATAATGAATTCCAACTACTTTCAAAATCATGCTCATGCTTTTTTTCATTGTGATGAAGAGTTTATGAAACAAAATACTTATTGTCACATATTTTTATTTGCCATTGGCAGTCAAAGGGTTAAATAAAAAATGTAACTCTAAAATTCCTTCTAATTCTTTGTGTCACTGAAGGTGGGGTTTTAAATGTAGACTTCTCTTTTATCAGGGAAACATGTTAATGGTTTTCTTGCTCATTCAATGAGAATTGGAGGATTTTTTTTCTGGAAAATATAAGAGAAGGGAAGAGAATGGCTTATGACCCTGAAGAAGTCTGTTGTTGTTGTTGTTAGGTGCTGTCAAGTCATGTCCACTCATAGCAACCCTCAGAGGGTTTTCAATGGCTGATTTTTTTCGGAGTTGCCTCAAGAGTGGATTGCCATATCCTTCTCCCATTTTTGCAGTGCTGAGAATTGAATACAGGACCTCAGAGACTGCAGAGTGGTGCTCTACCAACTGAGCTAAATCCCAGCACCTGAAGAAGTATAAGGAGATGGAAAAATCAGGAGCAGCCTCACAACATTGCAAAGTGTCGTACTGTTGGTTTCTAGGAGAAATATTCTGTCATGGAGAAATAGAGGATTAACTTCAGGAATACTGATATCTGCTCTTGTCCCACATATCATAAAATAAGCTCCCTTTGTTATTCACAATTCCTCATTGAAAAATTTATTTCCTATTTATTTTATTGCCTGTGTTAGTGCCACTGTGGACAATTGATATATATATATATGGGGAGTGCCTACTCCTGGAATAAGGCAGAGAAAGAAATTGTGGTTTCCACACATTATATCTGCTTTGAGGCTACCAAGGTGCCAGGAGCATTGCTTTGAGGGAAAGAAGCAGCTCTGAATTTCCAGAGTACTCAGCAGTCAAACTTGAGTTTCAGAGTCAAGTTTTCTGAAAACTCAAAGTAACCTGTTAGGGATCATTCGAAGGCAGTGAGAACAGAGCATTCAGCCATGTGTGAATTGACTCTGTGAGGAGATAGAAGATATATTCGCCTTTCCCTAGATATAAAGGCAGATGGGATGATGGAATGATGGAGCAGTAGGCTAGATCCTGCTAATATATGTGATTTTGGACAAACCAGATGGCAGATAATTGAGTTATAATTCACCCAATAAGTGTTTATTGAGCACCTGTTATGTGGTAGGCACTGTGCCAAGTGCTAGGGTTGTAAAATCTAATTACACAGACAGTATCCTCAAGAAATGTACATCTAAAGAAGAAGGCAAGCACATAGGTCAGCAATTACCCAACAGTGAGATGTATAGGATGATGATTGTAATATTGATTGCAGCTATCACTTATTTGGGGCTGGGGCTTAGCTCAGTTGGTAGAGTGCAACTCTGTACTCTCTGAGGACCAGGGTTCAATCCCCAGCACCACAGAAATGGAAAAAGGGCCTGGCAACCCCCTCTTCAAACAATCCCAAAATAATCAGCCATGAAAGACCCTATGGATAGCAGAGAAGTACTGACAGAGCGCTGGGCATGGCACAGGGTCGGGGGTATTTTGTTCTGTTGTACATAGGGTCACTATGAATTGGACAACAACAATAATAATCACTTATCTTGTGTTTATTCTACACATGGCATTGAGCTAAATGCCTTTCATGTTCTACAACATTTACCTATCCCAATAACTCAATGTGGAAAATCTTTTTGGCTGTCCCATCTTATAGATGAAGAAATTAAGACTTAGAGAATCTAAAGGTTTTTACTCAAGTTCATTATACTTATATATTTCCCAAATAGGATGTGAAGCCTTACATAACCCCAGAGCCTATCCTCCTAATACAGAGTTAGGGGACTTTGGGGGAGAAGATAAATCAGTCA
Organism: Pedetes capensis; assembly: GCA_007922755.1. NCBI lineage: Eukaryota > Metazoa > Chordata > Mammalia > Rodentia > Pedetidae > Pedetes > Pedetes capensis. The sequence goes on along the minus strand of VMDO01006186.1, from coordinate 55,454 downwards.
TTCACCAAGGCTTTAAAAAGAGAGAAAATACTGGATTGGATCCTAAAATATGACTCAGAGCTTAAAAAAAATGTCAAGAGATGGGTGTGAGAGAAGGTTGTACTTACAAGTTGTAAGCAAGGGAGTGACCTGGTCTGCTTCTTGGAGATGTTTACAGTATGCCATACTGAAAGCATGTTGTTTGGATGGAGTGGGGTTGTGGGGCAGGAAGGGAAGAGAGGACCAATGGGAGATGAGCCTAGAGAAGTAAGCAGGTTCCATGCCATGCCCAAGAGTTTAAAATATATTATAAAGGCTCAAAATGAATGAAAGCATCTTCATGAGTAGAATGATCTGATCAGAATCTACTGACAGCACTAAGAGGGATGGGAATGGGTGGGGAGGAAGGAATGAGGAAGTCGGTTTATTAGGTGATTATCACGGTGGTTTGACTGGCTCAATCACATCCAGGAATTGAGACAAATGGCTGTTTAAGAGAAAGTAGGAAACCAAACCACTAGCACAGTTGTTATAGCAGATGATTTAAGAGAACCCCATAGTTCATGCCCTTCTTAACTCCCAGAACAAGATCAACAAGCTCCTAGGAAATTTTTGTTTTGGGTGTTCTTTTGCAGCACACCTTCAGATCTGGCTTCCCTCCTAGCATATTTCCTCATTGTTCCAACATATTTTATTTTGAGGCCAGAGAAGGAAAATGGGCCTAGACAGCTGCAATGCACATGTTATTTATTTATTTATTTATTGTGCTCTGGGATCAATTTTTTTGCATTTAAATCCAATCCCTACTTCTCCTCATATGTATACCTCTGGGCAAGTTTCTCTCTTCCTTTCTTCTTTCCTTCTTTTGTTCTCGCTCTCTCTTTCTTCCTTCCTTCTTTCTTTCTTTCCTTTCTTTCCTTTCTTTCTCTTTCTTTCTCTGCCCTGCCCTGAAGGTTTTTTTATCCATAAAGTGGTATTGGTAATAGTACTCACTTCATAAGATAGGTGAGGATTTTATAAGATAACAAATATAAAGCATAAGAATACTGCCTGCTGGGTGGAAAAAGTCAGCAATTATTTTTCAGATAACCATGGGCCCGATTTCTGTGGGTTCTCTTTTCCTTGCCAAGCAGGAGAAAGGACTGTCTGAGTCTGAAGCCAAGTCCCTTTGGCATGAAAAAACATTTTCCAAGAGTTCTTCATGCTCTGCAGCCCTCTTGCAAAGGCCTCCACACTTTCCCTATGAAGGAGAACAGGAAGCTCTCCTCTGGCCCAAGTGTACTCACTATTCAGGATGACTTCTTACTTGTGATGAATCCCAGGCTCTTGGAACAAATTCACAGAGCATCTTTTTTCCATGAAACTAAATGATAAAGATAAATATAAGCTCCTTCTGTTCTAAAAAGAAAGAAAAATGAAAGCCTATTTTCTAAGATATGTCCTGGGCAATGGGAAATTATTCCTTGTTGTCTTCCTTTGGCTAATAAACAAAAACAAGAATGATCTCTAACCTGAAGGACTCATTCTATTTTGTGATCTTTAATTTACTTGAAAGTTCAGGACTTGCCCTCATCTATGGTTTGTGGAGTCCTGTACTGAATGGGTGAGAGATGAGACTGAAACCCTGGAAGGAGTTATTGAGGGTTTGGATAGCCAGAGAGTCTTCAGGGAGAGGGATGGAACCCAGGGAACTGGGGCAAAAATTCCTCAGTGTGATTAAAGGTACCCAGGGATCCTTTTTGTCCACCAGGACTACTCTTTCTCTGCATCAGATACCAATCTTTTCAGGAGTGTGTCCAATTTGGATCTATGGCTGGAACAGCCAACTCATAAAGGCACCAAACCTCCTCTAACCCAGTCTTACATCCTTGAGATGTCCACTACTATTACAAATTCATATTTAACTAAAGAATTTACAGGGATAATAGCTTTACTTATTTCCCCAAGAACTAGATTCTTTCAGAAAGCAGGGACATTATTTGTCATTGACAAAGAGTCAATGAAGTTTGAATGGACAAAAATTAAGGATCAAAGATGCTAATTCACCAAAGATAAGCCTCATTCTACAAACCAGGAGTAGCTGGGTCAAAATTATGAGGTCAGAGCAAGCATGAACACAAAATGCTATCAATTCTGTATTCTTTACTTCTACAGTATCTGTAATTTAAGCAACAGACCCAGAGGGAAGAGACCCTAACACAGGTTGGCCGGGTTGAGACAACATCTGTGCCAAAAACTTTAACACCAACACTAGAGCTGAATGTAGCTAAGCCCAACTTGAAAGAGCAACACACACATCTTTTTTACATGGCATCTGACAAAATTCCAGAACCTCCAGGGGAAATTCACTGTGGCAAAATGACTGTCCCATTGCAAATATCCTAGGCACCCACTGTAGTCCATTAAAGTCTCAATGTACCCTTTAGGACTTTTGTGTGTCCTGAATTTCATCAGTCACCTTTCATATCTTTCCAGAAAGTGAATTAGCCTGGTTGATGATTGGTAGGTGCTGTCAAGTAGTGTTCAACTCATTGTGACCCTTATAGTGTTTTCCATGGCTGACTGTGAATTAGCCTAGATGTCTTAAAGATCACTGCTTATGACTATCTAGCACATTGTGACACTATAGCCTCTGGATTGGGATGAGGTCTGTCTCAGTTGGTACAGAGGCTGCTCTGCACTCTCTGAGGACCCAGGTTTGATCCCCAGCACTGCAAAAATGGGAGAAGGATATGACAATCCACTCCCGAAAATACTTCCAAAACAATTACCCATTGAAAACCCTATGAGTCAGATGTGACTTCACAACACCTAACAACAACAACAACAACAACAATATAGCTTCCATGTGGGTGTGTTTCCCCCCTCAGTCTCAATCCCATTCACGTTCGGACACCTCATTGATATTTTATGTGATGTCTGACATTGGCTAGTCTATCTTCTCCTCTGCTATAATTCTTCTTAATAAACAAATTCTTTCACTCAAGTTTCCCCAGCACCTAACCTCTAACTATAGTCCATGCCACATTCCAGCTCTGAAAAACTTTCAAATTTTATGTAGCTCTATCCATCTCTGTACTGCTTGTCCTGAGTGGGAGATAAGCTTAGGAGTACAGTAATAAGCATAACAGACCGTGGGTAAGAACTTCCTTTTCTGAACATCTTGCAGCCAGAATTGGCTGCCATGGACTTCTCTTGTATATTGTGCTCATCTTCTGTTCTGAACACTCTGCCTCACACCTATCCCTCCATCTTCGCAGTTTTTCTGAAATTCCAAGTCCACTAACTTCTCCACAAGTATATCATAACTGGATGAGGCATGAGCCTCTTAAGAAGACCTACTTGATAGATCTTCCATGCAAGAGAAGAACACAAACATTTTACAATTTTCCTGGGATCTTTGGAAATGATATTTGACAGAGGCTATGTATACACTAGCAACCTCCACTGAGACCCTGTTACCTAAAACAAAACCAAAAATTCATCAGTAGCTGTCAGTCTGTAACCTTTAATCACATGCAGCTACCCTGATTTAGAAATTAACATAAAAGGTTATGAAATTTTCTTTAAGATTATATTTAGCACATTGAGTTTTAGAGTTATTTAAAAGCAGGTTAACGTAGGTATTGTGGCACATACCTAAATCCCAGTACTCTGGAGTCTGAGGTAGGAAGACTGGAATAAATTCAAGGCCAGCCTGGGCTACATAGTGAGTTCTAGGCCAGTCAGGGCTACATAGCAAGACCTTATCTCAGAAAAAAAAAAGTTTTGAAATCTATGAAAGTATGTCGCTGTTATTAGGTAACATTGAGTCAGGTGTGACTCATAGTGACCCTGTGTACAGTAGGCAAAATGTTCCCCGATACTGTGCCATGCCTGGCAAAATTGTCAGTGCTTCTGTGCTGTTTATAGGGTTCTCAATGGCTGATTAGTTTGGGGGAGTGTGCTTCTGGGTCCTTCTCCCAAGCCTGCAGCACCTGGTATTCCCCAGTGGTCTCCCACCCAAGGACTAATCAGACTGACTCTGCCTAGTTTCCAAGATCTGATGGGATCAGGTACCACAGCAGTCTGGTTGTAGGCCAAGGATGTATATAATCTAAAATTGGCTACAGCAATGTGCTGCTGCTTTTTATTTATATCATTATTATGTTAGTTATTCTTTCAATAACTATAGCCCAGGTTCTAGTATACATTGAGATCTCCCTTTATCTTGAGAAACTCCAGAGCTAAATGGAAAAATGTAACACATAGAAAATTCACCACAATCCACTGTTTTAGGTACTTAAATAAAAATATAGATGAAGCTGTAAAAATTTCTGCACATACAAGTGGGGAAGGCCTGTAGGGCAGCCAAAGAGATATCACATGATCTGGGCCCACAGATAGAAGTGAATACTCATTAGATGGTTAAGGACATTCCATGAAGAAGGAATAGCCAAAACAAGAATATGGAAATTTTTAAAAAGTGAGGAAATATATTGGTTAGGGCATCGAGCTAAGCTATTGTAGCATGTTGTTGTTGTTGTTAGGTGCCGTCCGAGTCGGTATCCTACTCATAGCGACACTCATAGGGTTTTCAATGGCTGACTGTTTCGGGATTGCCTTGGGCGTGGATTGCCAGGCCCTTCTCCCATGTTTGCAGTGCTGGGAATTGAACTCAGGTCCTCAGAGACTGCAGCGCAGTGCTCTACCAACTGAGGTAAATCCCAGCCCTATTGTAGTATAGAGATTGAAAAACAAAGTGACTCAATCAAGACAGTAGTGTGTTCATTTTTCTGTCCAAAAGTAGGGGAGCAGTCCAGAGCCTGTAGAGAACTCTCCTCAATAAAGTCAGGAGGATTTCAGATTCCTTCTTTCTTTGCTTGTCATTTGCCAGTAATCACATAAGATGAAGAGAAGTAGAACATAGGCAATTTCCCCTTTAAATGATAGGGCCTAGAAATTGTTTCCATTGCTTCTATTCACACCAGACTTGTTGAACTTAATTTCACCAAGTTTCAATGAAACCTGAGAAATATAGTTGCTGACTGGGCCACCATAGTCAGATAAAACTCAAGGGATTTTACTATGGAAAGGAAAAAGAGAAGTATGTAGTTTGAGGGATGATTACTATATTCTGCATTATGGCATCTTATGTAACTTTCCTTTACTTGTCTGTCAGTGTGTTGAACTGTGAGTGCTTACATGTTGCTATGATGCTGAAAACTATGCCACTGATATTACAGATACCAGCAGGGTCATCCATGGTGAACAGGTTTCAGCTGAGCTTCCAGAACAAAATAGACTAAGAAGAAATACATGGCTAACCCACTCCTGAAACAACTAGCCATTGAAAACTCTATAAATACTAAAGAAACACTGTCAGATGTGTTGTTGTTGTTAGGTGCCGTCAAGTCAGTATCCAACTCATAGCAACCCTATGTACAATAAGTGAAACACTATTGTCAGTGCTTCTCTGCTGTTCATGGGGTTTTCAATGGTGGATTAATTTTTGGGTGTCAGTTGCTGGGTCCGTCTCCCAAGCCGACAGTACCTGGTGTTCCCAGGCAGTCTCCCATCCAAGTACTAACCAGGCCTGATCCTACTTAGCTTCCAAGATCTGACATGATCAGATGCCATAGGGCTAAGGCTGCAGGCACTGTCAGATATAGTGCTGGAAAATGACCCCTCCATATACCTCAGGTTGGAAGGCACTCAAAAGATGACTGGGGAAGAGTTGTCTCCTCAAAGCAGAGTGAACCTTAATGATGGGAATGGAGTAAAGACCCTAGGACCTCCATTTTCTAAAGTGGCATGCCTCAAAATCAGAAGGAACAACTGTAAACATCCATTAATAATTGGAACATGGAATTCATATATAGTATGAATGTAGGAATGAATAATATGAATGTAGGAAAATTAGAAATCATCAAAACAGAAATGGAACACATAAATGTCAACATTCTAGGCATCAGGGTGCTAAAATGGACTGGAATGGGCCATTTTGAATCAGATAATCACATGATTTACTATGACAACTTACAGACAAATGAAGTTGCATTCATCATCAAAAAAGACATCTCAAGATCTGTCCTGAAGTACAGCTGTCAGTGATAGAATAATATCCATACACCTATAAGGAAGGCCAGTTAATATGACTATTATTCAAATTTATGCCCTCACCACTAAGTTCACATGTGAAGAAAGAAGATTTTTACCAGCTTCTGCAATCTTAAATTGGTCAAACATGCAACCAGGACGCACTGATAATTGCTGGTGACTGGAATGCCAAAGTTGGAAATAAAGAAGGCGGCTCAGTAGTTGGATGGAACAGTTTCAGTATAAATTGTGCCTCAACATCAAGAAAACAAAAATCCTTACAACTGAGTTAGTAAGCAACCTCATGATAAATGGAGAAAAGATTGAGGATGTCCAAGGTTTTGCTTTACTTGGTTCTCTAATCAACACCCATGGAAGCAACAGTCAAGAAATGAAAGGACATATTACATTGGGAAAAGCTGTTGCAAAGACCTCTTTATAGTGTTGAAAAGTAAAGATGTCACATTGAAGACAAAGGTGCACCTGACTCATACCATCATATTTTCAGTTGCATCATATGGTTGTGAAAGCTGGACATTGAATAAGGGAGACAGAAGAATTAATGCTTTTGAATTATGGTGCAGGAGACAAATATCAAATATACCATAGATTGCCAGAAGAACCAGAATATCCTAGAAGAAGTGCAACAAGAATGCTTCTTGGAAGTGAAGATATCTACACTGTGTCTGCTTTATTTTTCACACATAGTCAGGAGGGACCAGTCCTTGGAGAAGGACATCACGTTTGGGAGAGTGGCAAGTCAACAGAAAAAAGGAAAACCCCTAAATAAATGGATTGATACAGTGGCTACAACAATGGGCTTAAACATAAAAAAGGTCATGTGCCTGCCACAGTATCAGGGAGTGTTTTGTTCTGTTGTTCATAGGGCTGGTATGAGTCTGACCCAACTAAATGGCACCTAACAGCAACATGTAACTCCTACTTAATATATAGAGAAGTGGCAAGAAAAGAGGTTTTTCAGTTTGTCTAGTCTTAGGTCTCTTTACAGTATTGAAAAGCAAAGATGTCCCATTGAAGACGAAGGTGCATCTGACTCATGCCATGGTATTTTCAGTTGCATCATATGGTTGTGAAAGCCGGACATTGAACAAGGGAGACAGAAAAAGAATTGATGCTTTTGAATTGTGGTGCTGGAGACCTCTATTGAATATACCATGGACTGCCAAAAGAACCAACAAATCTGTCCTAGAAGAAGTGCAACCAGAGTGCTGCTTGAAAGCAAGAATGGCCAGACTGCGTCTTACATATTTCGGCCATGTAGTCAGGATAGATCAAGCTCTGGAGAAGGACATCATGTTTGGGAGAGTGGCAGGTCAACACAAAAGAGGAAAACCCTCCACCAGATGGATTGACACAGTGTCTGCAACAATGGGCTTAAACATAAATAAGATCATTTGCCTGGCACAGAATCGACAAGTGTTTTGATCTGCTGTACGTAGGGTCACTATGAGTCGGACTCGACTTGACGGCACCTAACAACAACAGTCTTAGGTAAGGAAAACATGTGATCATTTAGGCAGAGGGAGCAGAAAAAAAAGTAGAGGTATTCAATTTAAAAGTAGGTACAACAGCCAATTAGTATTATTGTTGTGTCAGTATGTATTATGATTTTAATATAAAATGTCCCCCAAAGGTCATGTGCTTTCATGTTCAGCTTGTGGCGCTATCTGTGAAGGCTTTGGAAACTTTGAGGGGAGGGATCTACTTTTGCTGAAGTGCTCCTGGGGGCCCACCTTTGAAGGTTTTTATCCCAGATTTGAGTCCTCAATCTCTCTCTCTCTATCTACTGCCCAGGGATGCTGTGAGGTCATCTGAAGTAAGCCCTGCCGCCACTACCGCAAATATTATAGACTGATCCTCTAGCTGTGAGCTTCCAATAAATATCTTATCCTCCATAAGTTTGTATGGGTTGTTTTTTCTGCTACAGAGAGACAAAAGCGTACAAATACAGGATTGTATAAACTTCAAGTACAATAGCTTTATAATATCTAAGAAATAGTCACAACTGGGGCAATGAAACAAGGCTTATATTTTAAATACAGTCAATGCAGAGAGATTGCCAGCTCTCTACTTCTGTAATAAATTCTATGAAACTAATTGATTATAAAAGAAGTCAGATCAAAATGGCTTATGTGAATGAAGGGGAAGCTCCATTTCAGTCAAAAAAGGAACAGAGGATGCACTATATGGTGTGCTTCATGATATATATTTCATATGAATAGAAAGACATCTTATTGTAGTATATGCATCTATGTTTTATTTTAATCATCATTTGGATCAAACTAGCCTGAGATAACTATATTATGGAGTTATAAGAGAAAAAGTCAAAAGTAGGAGAAGATGGTAAAGTACATGGGATGTGAATTACGTAATGAATGTGCTCCTGCATATAATGCCTGCAGCCGTACCACTGTGCCATGAGATCCCATCAGATCTCAGAAGGTAAGCATGGTTGGGCCTGGTTAGTACTTGGAAGGGAGACCATCTGGGAACACCAGGTGCTATAGGCTTGGGAGAAGGACCCAACAACCCACTCTCCAAAATCAATCCGCCATTGAAAACCCTATGAATAGCAGAGAAGCACTGACAGTAGTGTTTTGCCTGTTGTATGTAGGGTCACTATGAGTTGGATACTGACTCAGTGGCACACAACAACAACAACAACAACAACAACAACAACAACAACAACAACAACATAGCATATAATGGACTAGGATTCAGCTCAGTTGGTAGAGCACTGCTCTGCAGTCTGAGGTACCAGGTTCAACTCCCAACCCCATAAATTGGGAGGACATGACAATCCACTCCCGAGGCAATCCTAAAACAATCAGCCATTGAAAACCCTATGAGGGTCACTATGAGTCGGACACAACTTGAAGGCACCTCAGAACAACCATATACCATATAATTTCTGTTTTCCTATAGCAAACATAAATCTTATATTTATGTCCCATTACATCAAGGTAAAAGCTAAGCATTTAATCCTAGAAAATCAAAGTCTTGTCAAAGAGTGAAAGTTATAGGCCCCAAAGCCAAAAGCATCATTTTGGAGGTCTCTGGATTTCTTTTTGAGGAGAGCATCAGAGCATCACCTCTGGAATTTGCCCAGTAATTAGATGGTACCTCCTTGCAAAGGGAGAAAATCAGTTTGATGCTGATGGTGATAATGGTGTCTCAGTCAAGTGCCTTGCCCCAGTTAGAAAAACAACTGTCTTCTTGGCCATAGACATTTCCTAGACATGGTAATCCTTAGGAGTACATAAAATTCCCTTCCTATCACCCCCTTGGGCTGGGATTTAGCTCAGTGGGTAAAGCACTGCGCTGCAGTCTCTGGAGTGCCGAGTTCAATTCCCAGCACTGCAAAAATGGGAGAAGGGCCTGGCAATCCACACCCGAGGCAATCCTGAAACAGTCAGCCATTGCAAACTCTATGAGGGTCGCTATGAGTCGGATACCGACTCGACGGCACCTAACAACAACAACAACAACAACAACAACCCCCTTTTAAATAAGGACCTACTAGAAGATTAGTTCTGCAGCCATAGCCCTGTGGCATCCGATCCCGTCAGATCTCGGAAGCTAAGCAGGGTTGGGCCTGGTTAGTACCTGGATGGGAGACCGCCTGGGAACACCAGAAGCTGTAGACTTGGGAGAAGGACCTGGCAACCCCCTCCCAAAAATCAATCTGCCATTGAAAACCCTATGAACAGCAGAGAAGCACTGACAATAGTGTTTCCCCTGTTGTACAGAGGGTCGCTATGAGTCGGATACCGACTCGACGGGACCTAACAACAACAACAGAAGATTAGTTAGCAAGTAACAATTGAGAAGTCCTAGTGACAGATTTTTAGCTTCATACCAAGAAGACCAGCTGCTCCATTGTGACCCTGCCTTGGCAAGCTCCACTGGCAGCTGGTTAAATGTGTTGCTCTTGGCAAGTACCCACCAGCTGTTCCCACCTGTGGTCACATGCAGGATCTGTCAATTATGCTTATGAGATCTGTAAATCTTTGGGATAATCTGACCTGTTACAAAGAGCCTTATGCATGGTGTATGGGTACCAAATTTAGTGAATCTCCTTTTAGTGTGTGATTATTTTACACACAGGTTTTCATTCACTTTCTTTCATACCCACACAGCCATGCAGTGCTTCAGCAAGAAGCTAATTAATTGAGGAAGTTACTCCTCTGCAGACAAACAAATATATAAGGCATCAGAACATGGTCCACCACTCAAACCTGCTAATTCACGAGCTCATTACTTCTACTCCCTCGCCTCTTACCTTCTCTGCATGGCAGTTAGAGCCACACAATTTGCCAACTGAAAGAGTTGCATAAGGCATAGAGCATGAAATACTCAGAGAAGTCACTCTATTAATTAGACTCTCACGTCATAGGATCATAAAAATTAGAAGGGTAGAGGATCTGCAGCATGAGGTCATTTTTGCCCATCATCCTCTTCTCCATCTTCTGTCCAAATGGGATTATTTTCTGTTGTATTTATTAGTTCTTTGTCCACTTAAGCAAGAAATAGATTAAATATGGCACTTTCTTAGCGGTCCATCCAGCATTATCACAAAAGATCCCAAAGTAATTGACATCACCTCTCTTGAACCTGTATGATGAATCCTTACACAGTAGCCTTTCTGCTATAAATACAGGACTTGTCCCAGCTGACATGCTTGTATTATTGGAAAGACTTTAATCTTAGCATTATATAGGCCCACATTTTTCCTCCACCAAACACTATTTGCAGTTCTGTCCCAGATGTAACAACCTAATCAAAACAGAATTTCATAGAGCACTACACTGAGGACTGGTTTCTAAGGGACTGTACAACAGGTATCTGTATGTTTACTGCCTTCTTTTATGAAACTTGATACAATGCAATTGGCAGAGTGCACACTGAATACTGGGACTTGACTCATAAGTAATGAATTGTAAATGATAAGGTTTAGCAGCAGCCAGGAACATTTTCACATACTCAAATGTCAGCATTCTCAACTATAACATCACTGATGTTAAATTAACAGTGCACATTTCTACCTTTCCACATTGTCCTTCTCAGGGACACATACTATCAACTGAATCGCATCTATGACAATGAACGCTGCCATGAGAGTGGAAAAGAGAAACCTTTCAATGACCAACAGAAACTGAAAAGCTTTCCAGAGCTCTCTGTCACAGAAATGGTCTAAGGACAAGAGAGTTAATTAGAAATGGCAAAATATCAAAGTTTTGAGCTGAAATAGTTTTTGGAAACCATATACCTATGCATAAATCCTGTATTTAGAACATGTTTTATAAATATAAAAGCAATGTAACCTAAAAGTATAATAAAAAGAGAGAAAGAAATGTGTAAATTTAAGTCCCTGGCAGATCACTGGATAGTGGAAGGAATACACATCAATATCATGACTCTTTGGAGTCATTATCTTCATTTGTCAAATTGGGGTATCCAGCATGTACTTTCAATCTGTCTTTTATATGCCATTTTGAAAAATCAAGTTAAATGTTGTAACCATGAGAACATTTTAAACACCAAGGAGCTATATAAGTGTAAAGTATTATTAAGCTTCTTTCCAGCATCTAATCCAGCTTCTTTATTTCTTAAATGTGGAAACTGAGGCTTAAGGATACTAGAAAATCCATTCAATGTGTCATAGTAACCAAAGGCTGTCATTGCCCACTGAGTGCACTTCTCTTTATATAATACAGAAAAGGCACAATATTCAAATTTGCTTTTTAGTAAACATGTGATATACTCTCCTGAGGAAAAACAACTAACCTTGCTCATACACTTGCCTGCCTCCACCATTTTAGCATTTCTATAAAATATTATACTTGCAAACTGGGATATAACAATTAGTTAATTGAGTTTTTGTAGCAGATGGTGGGAGTTTATGAATTGAATCAATTAATGAATAAATGAAAACAAACTGTTGCTCTCATTAGTGTCCCTAAAAATATGTAAGTGGCATACATTTATTTTCACAGTTCACAGATGGAGATATTGAGGCCCACAGAAATTCACTTTGCTTCTGGGAAGGTGAGTAATAGGCAGATATTCAATCTAAAAAGAAATTTCAACGGGCTGTCATTCTTTTTTTTCTTTCTTTCTTATCCAGAACAAAGCTTAGCAGAGGCTGTTTACAGTCTTTTCTTCCTGTCTCCTTATCTTACCATTTCATAATCCAATTTGACCTTGGCACAGAACAAGTTGCACAAGCTGTGACCAGCTTGGATAACAGTCAAGTCTATGTCCTTCCCTTTCTGAAAGGTCTCACGTCCAGAAGACCAGAGATAAAGACAGCGGACTTAGAACAATTGCTGAGATGAGAAGATGGAATCTTCCATCATGGAGAGCATTAGGGTTAGTCTAAATTTTCCCATTTCTGGAAGAGTTTATTTGCAGAAGGAAGAATAAGGAGCTTGAGCTGCTCATGGCTTGCCATTTCTAACAACCCTAACATCTGGAGGGCCTTTGCTTTTGTCCAAGAGCAGCTCTGGGAAGACTCCACAGCTACATCATTCCAATAGGCAACTATGGTGATGCTAAAGTAGAGCCAGTACCTCCAAAACATTTTGTGAGACAGTGTCATTCAATGCAGCATTTCAGTGATGGTTAGTACCACATTAAAATGTCATTTCAGGCAATTAATATTTTATTTATAAACACATATTTATTATAAATGACTATTTAAATAGCAGCTCATGTAAAAACAAATCTATTACATTTGTATTAAAAATTCTTCAGATGCTTAATTATAGGAATATTTAGACAATCCATTAACAATTTATGCCAACTTTCTTGAGAAGTCTGAGACAAATGCAGTTAAAGTTACCCATTTAGCTGAGGGGACAAATTTAATAGGATGCCACAGAAAAAGGAAGGAAAAATCCAACTCCACTTTTCCTGGTGTGGTAGATGGCTAGATCTTGCCTTTGTGCCAGAGAAGCCTAAAGACATTTCAAAATCTTTTCTTAAAAATTGTCAGAAGAGAAGGATTTATTCTGAATAAACATCCAGACTTACCTGGAATCAAAATATGTCATGTCTCCAAATGTATCTGATTAAGCATCTTCAGTTTCTTCAACTATTTTAATCAGTTCCCAAACAGGCAAATGGCAGTCCTACTTTTCAATGCGAAAGAAAAATGGTTATTGCCTGAATTGATCTGTTGTAGAAAACATCACCTCACCCTACTCTGTTCTGAAAATATAATTAAAATATTCTATTTTTAGGCTGATGGTTTACCAAAGAATAAGTATCTAGACACACATTTTCTTCTTTTATGGATCTTAAGTTTAGAAAGAAAAGAAAGTGAGACTGAATTGTCCTAGCAGACTAAAAGTGGTTTCTTTTTGTTGAGAAGCGTTACAACTTCCAGATGTATATTTTCATCTCAATTACTGTATTATTTGATTGGATTCTATTTAACCTTCTATTCTAGCATTTTCATCACAACAATTGCACAAACACCTTATCAGACTTGCATATATTTGAAGGTTCAAATAAAAGTACAATGACCAATTTGAGAAGATAGTTGCAATCCCTTCATATGGTTCCAAGAATTGCTGTTTGGAACATTCTGTGGCTGTTGCAACATGTTGCTCAGTTATGTTCAGTTTAATTGCTGTTGGCTTTTGGTACAAGACAAGTTCCCTCTACCACATCACTGAGTGGTTTGAAATAGCATCATAATCCATAAGGGTCATTTTGTGAATTTTAAGGCCATCCAACCCTGTTAGCTGCTTTTAATGATTTGAAATATGTTTTTGAAAACTGGCATTATTATTGTAGCAAAGAACATCATATAATGTAAGAATGATGGACTAGATATTTTGCATAATCAAATCAACACACAGATGGGCAAGCATTGTGGAATAGAAATGAGAAATCTGGGAAGTTAGGCTAGATAGTAATCTCTGATGGGCACAGCTCTGAAATAAAATACTAATAATCTGTGGAAATCATTTTAAAGACTTAAAAAAAAAAGACATACTAGAATAGCTAGTTCCTGGTCTGGCAATTTTCCCCTCTAAAGCCACAGTAAATAATCTCAAGTGCACTTAAAATTTTAACAACATTGTTTTGAAATATTTGCCATAAGATCATATGGTATAGTGAATTGTCCCCTGGAAGTGAGCAATATCATATTATTAAAAGGCACAGACTCTACGTATCCAATGCCAATAACCACTTGGAACAACAACCTGGTACAAATGCAAATTTGAATCACTTGTCTAATTTTCTTTCTTTCTTATGCAGGGAAAACCACAGTCCAGTATTCTTGTTTTTCTCCAAAAACTCACATTAATATAATTCTCAAAGCAATGAGAACTATGAATCTATTCCCCAAACATTGTGATGTTTGGTTGTTGCTTTGATGCGGGGGGGGGGGGGGCAGTTTTTTATTCCACAAGCAGTGGCTATTTTTAGAATTCGACTGTTTATTTTCCCTTTAATCACACCCAGAATGCAATGTTTGTAACTGTACCAATGTGTCACCCATCCTCTATTTATTACATCTTATGCTTTAAATATCACCTCTGACAAACAAAAGAAAAGCAAATGTCCCTAAATTTCCTGAAGGGCTGAAACATCAAGCCCGGATTATTATTGTTTATGTCTCAGCTTTAGCAGCTCCCGTGTCTCCATGGTCTGCTGTGTGCCGGGCTGGCAATGATGGATGGCCATTACGGCAGCTTATTGGAAATGGCTTGATTTATAACCTGTTCTCCTGCCTCAGTCTAATGGCTTCATTTCTTTCCTCCAGTGCGTGATGCCACAGCCAAGGTCATTGCGCCAATGGCCTTTTGTTGTTAGTCCGCTGATGACCAGCGTGCCCAGGAGTCAGCCCAGGGAGGGGTGAGGGGGATAGGAAAGCGGAGGGGTAAGAAGCATGGGGGTGGGGAAGCGCCAACCTTCACATTTTAATTTTTTTCATTTCAGCCTCTGATAACTGCAGTAGAACAGTAGATTAAATGCTGTCTTCTATTTGCTTCCCGTGCTTGCCAGACAAGGAGCTGCTTTATGATCCTCAGTGGGGAAGTCTATTACTCACCTCTACTTTAAATGACCAACATCAAATATATACAGCTCCCATTAAAGCTGAGATCAATAAAAATGCCATTAAGATAGTAAAAGTTGCTGATATTAGTGAAGCCCCCAAACAAAATATTTGATTTTCTTTCAGGTTGTTAGTGAGATGGAATACGAACATATAAGTGAAAGGAGAACTGGCCATACCTATGGTCAATAATTTATCTCAGAGATTCATTCAGCCTCTCACCCAATATTTCCCTCCTGTCTATTGATTCCCCATCATTATTTGTCATAAGCTGTCCTAACTCAAGGAGAAAATATGCCCTGCTGGTCCAAGGGGAGTCATACCTGGAGAAATAGAAAGGAATTTCATTAAAAGCAAGAAAGAACTGCTGTGGCTTTGAGAAACTCCAACAGCAAGTTGCCAGGACTTTTGTTAGACACCTAAAGCAAGCACTAAGAAGCTCAGTAACATTGCACATGGATGTCGTGAGACCTTGACAGAGGTTATTCTGATTGTGGTTAAGAAAAGACAAAGGACTTTTCTCTGTGAGATTCAGAATTCTAAAAGTTGTGTATGTGTGTACATAACCAAACACACACACACACACACATGCGTGTGTGTGTGTGTGTGTGTGTGTGTGTTTGTGTATGTGTTTCCTGTCATATTTTCCCTAGACTGTTCTAAGTTGATTTTCCCAACTGGGTTCTTGTAAGTACTAGAAGGAAGTACTAGAAGTACTAGAAGGAAGTACTAGAAGGAAGTCAATGGTTTTAGAGACATGAGTCAAGAGTATACAAATTCATGTCAATGGGATTATGTCAAACTAAATCTCTAATGCTATGACTTTGGAAATAAAATTTATTTTTTAGATCATGGCTATTTGCTGAAGGGCAATTTTTAATAAATGGGCTATGTTTTATTTTAATGGGACACATTTTGCAATATGGCATTGTATGGTTATCTCTGAAATTGGTTTGAACGATAGCTCAATGGCTTGCTTAATGCACCTCCAAAAGTGAATAATAAAGAATTTTTCTAAGTTAAATCGACTTAGAATGGTCCAATTCCTCCCAATAGATGGTCTTATTTAAATTTTCTTGAAAAGCAATTCAGTTCAGTCTGGAACATAAACTCATAGCAATTTGAAACTGAAAAGGACCTAGAAAAATATCTGGTCCCATTCCTTTCTTTAATAATAAAAAGAATGCTACTGTTAACTACTAATAGAGCTTAAGTGATGACGTATGGTTAACTGCTTCTGTTTGCCTTGTACATGCAAATTCTGCACAAGTGCTCATCTCTTCATCCTCTTATTATAAGTAGGCCTACTTGTAGGGTACTTGCATGTGTGATTTTGACTCACTAAGTGGTATGAAGTGCAAGAGGGTTCTGGTCTCCAACACCTGATGTCACCAGGTAAGTTAGTTTTTCTTTTTTAAAAATTACTATGCCTCTATTTTTATGCAATATTATAATTTTATAGCAATAACATTGAATAAGTGACATACAAATGATTTCCTGCATCTATGAAACCTGATTATCCTCAATTTCCCTAGAGTTTGTACAAATTTTGAAGGAATTAGATGAAAAAAATGAAAATGTAAGTGATATCGGTGATTGTGCTTCCCGGTTCCAAAGTGGCTTCAAGTTTAGGACAAGGGCTTGAGACCTTCAGATTCCTCTTGGAGGTCTGTAATGGCTGTTGGTAAAAGCAGTTTATAAGTGTCTCTTAGTTTATTCATGTAGTAAATGCAAAATGTCTCTGTACTTAAAGTTGTTCCAAAGTGCTGTGCAGAAACCATGATACTAACTTTGAAATTTAATATTTTATATTTTAACTTTTATTTTGTTCCATAATTGATTAAAATTTCAGTTAAAAATATTGAGAAGTGATTTCCATTTTAAATACCGAAGATTTTTTCAAATTACTGTCAATTTAATAAGTTGTAATACAAGAACTTTTATTTTGCTTATAAAATGTTAATAAATACAAATTTTGAAACAAAAAAGACAAAATATTTCAAGACAATTTAAACTAAAGCATAAAGCCACTTAAAGCAAAAAGAAATACCAATACATCCTATATGTACCTATGTAAGGGTATGGGTCTTAGTGACCTGATGTTACCAATTATGTTCTGGTTAGGGCACATCACCAGTTAAATAATAATTATTAGTCTAATGCTCACTCTGTTCAAGGTACTATACTAAGCAAATTATATCCTTATAACACTTTTATGAAGTGAGTGATTTTTTTCATTTTTATAGAAGCATAAAGAGGCTTGGTAACCTGCCCAAGATCATATAGCATATAATGGTGGCATAAAGATTTACAGCCAACATTGTTAGATTTCACAGCTAATCCTAAGTGGAATATTTAAAATCAACTAGATGAGCCTGATTAACTCACCTAAACTTAGTAATATAATGCTTGAAACTGGAGAATTCTAACATGACTATTTGGAGATAATTTTGAGAATACTTCTATTGTGAGGTTCAATAAAGAAGAATTTGCTTTGGATTATCCTTAAAAGTAAGAAACAGAGAGTCATTTATTGGCAGTTCTAGAAATGTTTCCCTTTTATTTCCTTGAAAATAAATGAAAAATATCAGTACTCATAATTCCAAATGTCAGAGTCCACAATATGCCAAGGCATATGAAGTGTTATTTTAGATGTAAAAATTATAGTTTACTTGGATATTTGCTAACTTGTACTTTTTTATATTAGTTAATAAATAAGAAATTATATATGATGTCTATTCCTTTCAAAATTTAACTTGTAACCCATGAGGCTATATCTTTCTTTTTATGGCTTCAGACCTAATGTTTGAATGTACCTTTCAAATCTCCCTTCAATTTCTTGAACAAAACTTGCTTCTCAAGTAAAAATAAACATGGGCTTATTTCATATAGTCAGAAAATGAGACCCTCTCAGGGAAATAAAGAGGGAATTCTCAGGTAATACATATATGCCCAGTTTAGCCATTCTAAGCTAACTGATAAGTTGCTCCTTATGCTCTAACCAGCTAGATAGAGGTATTTACTAAACTTATTAGGTAACACACATTTGTGACTTCTGAATTTAGTCAGATTGTCCATCTGGCTCAATTGAGTAAACAATTACCAAGTAACCACTCTTGTGAAGAAATCCACATGTCAAGGCCTCACTCAGCATAACCTGTCATTGGTCTGTGTCCATCATGATATTGTGCAGGCAGGAACTCAGTTAAAGGGCAGATGTCGTTTGGTTTCCAAACAAAGTTTTGAGAAGAAAACCTAAATCAAAAGAGAGACATACAGAAGGAGAAAACATGAGGGAAAGAAACAAGGACAGAAGGAAAGTAAGAGAAAAGGGTAAGGAAGGGAGGGATGATAACTGTAATAAATTCAAGTTTCAGTTTTGAGCTTCACATGAAGGTGTCAGTTTTTCACAGACAGAAACACTTCTTCCATGAGAAGGAAAAAAAAAAGATGTGCTTTTAAGTGAATGCTGCTGTTCCCCTCATGAAGACACAACATCCAATATTTTCTCTAGTGACAGAGGAGCCGAGACACTATCATCTCAGAGTATAGCAGAATATCAAAAGTGGAAGATAATTCAAAGAGAATACCCTCTCTTAAAAATGAAGACACTGAGGCCCAGTGCTGTTGATTGATTGTTCAAGGCCACTCAGCTAATGGCAGAACTCATTCTTGGATGCCTTCCCCCTAAGGCCTGCTCTTGTGCGCTTGAGTGAGCAAAGCTGCCAGTAGATGGAATGAAATGAATGCCTGGATCTTGGTCTCACCACTTTTGCATCTCCCTTCATCTTTCCATGGAAGATTATTTTACCTGGTAACCTGATGAAGCTCAGAATTGCCAGTCTTCAGGATTTATCAGTCATTTTTGGAATTTGATGAGCTTCCCCTCAGATTAACTTTCTACCCTTTAAAACACTCTACAATTTACAAAATATTTCCATACTTATGGTGTTATTTGCATAAAAACCTTGTAAAAGGTAGACAAGGCAGACATAATTATCCTGATCTGATGGATGAGCATACTTTGCCTAGGAGTGGTTAGGATTGTATGCCATCAGAAAACCAAGACCTCCACACTTCTGTAGATGTCTTTTAATTGTACCTTTCAGAAGATGCTGCCTGTGCACAGGACTTCCAGCTGATCTTCATATCAGTCCTGCAGTGTGGCAAGAGAACCTCTACCACCTATAATTCTCTCTACTTTACTTCATTATAATCAGCAAACAGTTGGTCAGGGCAGTAGCTGTTTCTTCTGCCATGAATGCTGGGTAGCACAGTGCTGACAGAGCTATTCCCTTAGCTCTTGGCAAGAGTTTCCACTGAAAGTTCTCAGCTGGAAAGTCAGACCTAACTAGCCTCCTTCTATGAACTTCTCTGTACATCCTCAGACCTCACTTTACTATAGAAACTTGAGGAGTCTTTGCTTCTAAAATTGGGCCTTTCCCTTGTTATTGTTTATCATTTATCTATTTTTAAATGAACAGTTTAGTAGTGTTAAGTATACTCACATTCTTGTTCAATTTGCATTGGATTATTTGGTTTTCTTATTGTTGTTTTTGTTGTTGTTACGTGCCAACGAGTCGGTATCTGACTCATAGCGACCTTCGCAGGGTTTTCAATGGCTGACTGTTTCCGGATTGCCTTGGGAGTGGATTGCCAGGCCCTTCTCCCATTTTTTGCAGTGCTGGGAATCGAACTCGGGACCTCAGAGACTGCAGCACAGTGCTCTACCAACTGAGCTAAATCCCAGCCCTTTCTTATTGTAGAGTTACTTATTCTAGATATGAACCTATTACTGGGCCCATGGTTTACAAATACTTTGTTCTATCCCATGTGTTGGCTTTTTCCTCCAATGATTGTGTCTTTTGATCCACAGAAGTTTTTAAGTTTTACATGGTACTAATTTGGTTTTGGTTTTGCTATGTTTGCTTTTGGTGTTATATCCAAGAAATCATTGCCACATCCAATATCATGGAGCTTTTCTCCTATGCTTTTATTTAGGATTTTCATAGTATTTGGGTTTTAATATTTAGGTTATTAACCCATTTTGAATTAAGATTCTGCTTATGGTGTAAGATAAGAGTATAATTTCAGTCTTTAACATGTAGATATATACAATTTTTATCTTCACTATTTGTTGAAGAGATTGTCCTCTCATCCATTCTTTCTCACTTTTAACACAGCTGTGAATGACTTTTCTTCCCTACCTTATACAAGTTTGTCCTCTCCTTCCTAGAAAAAAAATACTTTCTCTGTCCCAGTGAAGACTATTTCCTGGACTGTGCCATTCTGTATTACCAAAGTTCTCTGTAATTCGTTTGACTGTACTTATAAATGATTTCACTGATACTTTGAATTTGTTTTGTATGAAGAAGGAACAGGCAGGTGACCCATGATTAGTGGACTAGTGAGACTTTTGCAATAAAACTCACATGTGTAAAACATGCTACATTCCTTTTGCTTTTCTTTATTAAATATGTGATTGATCCCTCCATCCTTCAGGATCACTGAAAAATCCAGACTCAGGCTTATGTGGGTTGGGAGACTCTGCTTCTCTAAAAATCTTAGAAGCTATTCTGGTGTTCAGAAGAATAGGAGGGGTTGTTTTGTTCTCAGTCCAACCTGGCAACCACAGTTCCTCCCGGTGTGAGTGCATGAGGGCCCTTGAAGGCAAAAGCATCTGCTGATTTTGTTTAAAACTTGCACATGAGATTATCTATTGGTTTTAAATAAACATTAATGATAGTAGTTTATATTTATGGATGGCTCCCTGTGTTCAGACATTGTCCTAAGTATTTTCTGTAAATTAACTCCCTAGATCCTCACAAGCATTCCATGAGATTATTTTGTATTGTTATCTTATAGGTAAATTCAACAAGGCACAGAGAATTAATTGGAACAAGATTCAGTGGCTTCACAGGATAGAGTTTAAACCAAGACAGACTGACTTTAGAGTCTGTGCTGTTTCTCACACCTCTAGATTTCCTTCATTACAACCCTTCATTTCCACTCTAGAAGTCCAGAGGCCTTGTTCCCTGTAGGGGGCACAGTGAGGAATGGGACACAGGCCCCACTTCTCACGGAAACTGTCTTCTTCTCAACCTGGGCCAAGGTCAAGGTGGAGGGTAGAAATTTCCCAGCCTTCTCCTCTTTCCCAAGTAATACCCACAAGGAGTTCAGGCTTGTAGAAAACCAAAGATAGCAAAGGAGTTTTCTTAATGCAACTTCTCTCTAACGCAAGAAAATCTCACCCACACCCTAATCAGCAGAGCAGAAAGGCCTAGCTAGCTGCTTGGAATGAGAACAGGGAAGAATACACAGGGCCAAAACTCAGACTACCAGCCTCATGTACTTTCCATTTAGCTTATTATAAATCCTTCCGCCAAGGATCTTGCTCTCATCCCATCAGTCCTGGGACTGATCCCTCTGTTTGTTTAGCCATAAATGACAATGCATAAATCTCCTCAGCCAGAGACTTCTTGAAACATTACATGGAACAGGTAGTACTAGAGTTTCTCACAGTTTTCAAATTGCTAATGGGGTAACCATCCAGCCTGGGTCATGTCTGAGTGAGGATCCCACTCCAGCAGTGAAAGCTGTATGCTGGCATGTGCCATTAAGACGCTGGGTGTTGGAGTGCAGTGTCACCTGCTGGGACTACCACATGCTTTTTGCTGGCTCTTGGGAAATATGGGCACTTATACACCACAGGTAAGTAGCAGGGAGGCCACAAACAACACCATAAAGTGAAGAGATGAATATCTAGAGGGTTGAGAAATAGAGCTGTTAAGGCCAAAACAAGCTTGATCTCTATTTGCCCTGTTTTCTGTTTCCACATCTCTCTCCATTAATCACCCACACATTCATCAAACTGATTAAAAAAATACCTCCAGACAACTTGAAATAAATTCTTAACTGAACAAGTTAACATAACATTTGCTAAAGAATCATAAGTATGTTTTGAGCAAAAGTCATTGGTCAGGGTTTGATCGACTGGGGAGATTTCAACAAAATTGTTTAGCCTTATAAATGAGGTTTTCATATTATACATGGGATATGTAGAATTTTAAAAGTAAATACAGGGCAGGGATATGTGATCTGGAAGGTTTTTGTAATTCTCTGCTAATCCACTCATCAATGACAATGATATAGCTTGCCAATTTATGGCCAAGACAAATTTGATGAGGTAATGCACACATTTAGTTGCTAATTCAATAATGAATAAAGAACTGACAATGGTAGACTAGGGGAAAATAGGTTTGAAATAACATGGACAAACTATTTATTAAGAAAGGATTATGCAAATGAAATATAGTATATTTTAGGGGGCATAAATGTAATACCAATGAAGTAAATAGTCAGAAAATGAAAATAAAGAAAAGTTTCTGTTTTGAGAGACACAGAATCTTAGAGTTAGCAATCCAGAAGAAGGTGCCAGAAGTCCTGACCAAAGAGCAGGTAACTGCTGTCATTTGGATTCAGTGCCTTGGATATACTTTTCTGTTACTTAATGTTCAACACAGTTGAGAGGGAAAGGAGGAATTTGACAGCACCTTGAAAAGCTGAAACTCTGGAACTTTTTACCAACTGGTCTGATTAGTGAGTTTCTGGTTGGGAAATGAATGAAAAGCCCTGCAGAAGAATAATGTTCAAAACCTCCAAGCACTTGGCAAACACTAACTCTTTGATGTCTACATCACCTGTAGCATAAAAACGCTTAAGAAGTGAGTCATCAAGCACTAAACTGGGATGACAAACTGAATTCAGTGACCTTATTAAACACAGAAAGACGGTAAAGGCACATCATCCTCACTCAGGTTGTTAAAAATGGTCTCTGGATGTGACAAAATTAGGCTTTACCCCACTCCAGGTAGAAACAACATTAAAGGGGGCCTTCATATTTCCTGACCTCTCTGAAGGAAGTGTGGATATGTGGGACTTGGTGTTAAGTCTTCCAGTGATGTTGGCAACTGGAAATCCAAAATCTTCTACCTTCCCATTTGCAGCCAAAGGCTGTGAAGATCATAACTTGGGAGGAGTAAGGATATTAAAAGACAATATCATTCTGTGACATGTAAAGTGGTTACTGAGCATCCAGGGTCTAAAGATGTTGTTGTTGTTGTTGTTGTTAGGTGCCGTCAAGTCGTATCTGACTCATAGCGACCCTCATAGGGTTTTCAATGGCTGAGTGCTTCGGGATTGCTTTGGGAGTGGATTGCCAGGCCCTTCTCCCATTTTTTGCGGTGCTGGGAATTGAACTCGGGGCCTCAGAGACTGCAGTGCAGCACTCTACCCACTGAGCTAAATCCCAGCCCAGGGTCTAAAGACAGGATTCAAATCCTGAGTCCTCTCCCTGACAGCTGCCTGAACTTCTTCAATACTTGATTCCAGCAAGCCACAGTTTCCTTATTTATAAAATGGGACTAGTAGTTGGGTCTTCCTCCTAGGGCAGCAGTTCTCATCCTAGAGTTCTGTTCTCTGAGGATCATTTAGCAAAATATAGATGTGTTTTTGGTTGTCACACTGGGGCGGTGTGTAAGAAGGATATTCCTGGCATCTAGTGGATGGAGAGCAGGAATGCTGCTAAGTTTCCTATTGTATGCAGGACACCCCACACAAAAATAATAATCAAGCCTAAAATGTCAATCATGGCAAGGCTGAAAAAGCCTGCTTATGTGTGATTTAGATAATTCTATATGACAACACATATTGGAGTTCTTTAGAGTACCACAGTAAATTTTCCATTTGTACTATGGATTTAACTTCCTAAGACACTACATAGTTTATCAAAGGGAAGTCAATTTATTGCTATATATCTATGCATATAGTTTACATATATATTTTTATATATGTAATTTATATATGTAAATGTAATATATTACATGTATATATACATATATATACATATATATATATAATTTGTTAACAACACAAATAAGAAGTCTAAATTCATTGTCTGTTGTGCATACACTTATCTCAGGATGCTGTTCTGAGAAACAAAATGGTATTCTATCTGTGAGCTCTAATGTGTACAATGCTGGGGATCTGCACAGACATCAAGGCCCTTCTTCCTACTAGAGCTGATTTTAGAAACAAGTGGTAAAGAAGCGGCGGTGGCGCAGTCATGCTATAGCCTATCCATGCTGTCCTCTGGGTACTTTGCAGGGAAGAGCAAGTGCCTCTCTCTCTGGGCCTCCACTTAACTGGTCTATTTCATGGCTGGACAAACGTAGGCTCCTCAGCCTCTTTTATATCCTTGAATGAACTGCAAGTATCCAGTAGTGTGACATAAAGCAAAGTTGGAGTGCTGCTGCCAGTAGTGTTTAAAAAGAGGAATACCCCTGGGAAAGGGGTGGCCTCAGCCCCTGGTAAGACCAGTGATGAAGCAGAAGGCCTCCTCAGGCCCAGAGGCTGCTGGTCCTTAGGAAGTTAGTTCCCTGGATCTGTCCTCTCCCAGGCTCATTCCCTGCCCTTGGTGAGGTTTAATGTGTGCTATAATATTGTCAGGTTCAGGGGCATTACTATTGAGAGTGGTAATTCTGTGAGGCCACAGTTTCCCAAATAGCCTTCCTTGTTCTTGATAAAGCCTAAGGTCTTCCCAATCTCCTCAAATTCAGAGAATGCTGCTGATGGAGAAGGCATGTGTCTATGCTCCCAGAGGCCCTTCAAGCCTGGTGGCAAGGTGTCTGGGGAGACCACTGCTACTGTTGAGTGCACTTCTATGGCACTGCTGTCTGTGTCCGCCAGGTGACCTGTCTTATCCTCAGTGAGAAGTCAGTCCTGCAGATCTCCTCAGGGCCAGAAAGTGCCACTGGATCAGGTGTATTTCTGTGGAAACTCTGACTTCCAGGGGCTCTTTTCAGTCTCTTAGAAGGTTTATAGCTCAGCAAATCTCAGGTTCAGAAGTTCTGCACTTTGTGGGAATCACTGATATGGACTCAGCCTCCAAGTCATCTTACCAAGTCTTCTTTGAAGCCTAATGTCCAGCATCAAGCCTTCCCAGGTTTGAAGAACACATATGGAAGAAGAAACTAATGCTCATGCAGTGCTCTTTCCAAGGCTTTGGGGAGGCCCAGAGACAGGCAAGACATTTTCTTGAGTTTAGAGAGTGCTCATAAGATATAGGGCACTTTCAAGAAGAGGCTGCCTGCTAGAAACCTTTTCCAACCTGTGAGGAAGCCTGAAGATCAGCAAGAAATCTCCACAGTGTCACAAAGCTCTCTTGAAGAACACAAGAGTTCTGGAGAGCACTTGCCTCTAGATACCCTTCCCAGGCACTGGAAAACCTTGACAATCAGCAGCCAGTCTCTTCAAGTACTGCAAGTTTTGCTGCTGAGAGGAGCAGGTCTGAGAGTATCCTAGAAGCTAGTCTTCTGCCAGGAGCCCAGGTTCTCTAAAAGTCAAGATACCTAGCCAAGGCTGAGGCTCCAGAGACCTTATTAAGAGTATTCTAACTCTTGCCACCAAACCTGTGAAGTTCACCATTTCTCCTCCCTGACAAAGATCCATTTCTAAGTTTCTAAGAAAGAGAAATTGTCCACAGAATTAAATGACAAAGTGATAAAAAAGAATGCCATAGATGTAGTTAACCTTAATTAACCCAACCATTTAAAAATCTAAGAATCCCTTCATTGCAAATGCACAAAATGGAGAAATAAGATGATTTTATAGAGCATCTTTCCCTATCCATGTGCCCCATTTATAGTTAGAGAAGGGTATATCAGAAGAAGAACTATCTAGGGGGCTCCTAGGAACCACACTATATATGATTCAACATAGAAGTAACTTGTCTATGCCAAATATGAAGCTATAGCCAAGAAGCAACCCACTCTGAAGATCACAGGAGAGGTTCCTAACTACAGGCTGATTATGTCGTCCTAGAGTCAGTGTCTGATCACAGTCAGACAGTGCTTGGCTTTCCATTCTTCTGTGCCAAGTGACTCCTCCTGTCTTACACACCATATTCATGACCCTCTCTATGCTGTGGCTTATGTTCCAGCTGACAGGAAATGATCGTCTCACTTTTTTCATCTTATCCAATATTTATGAAGGATATCTGAAACCCTCTTCCTCCAAGGATGTGTCCCAAATATTTAAGGCAGTGCTTCTTAAACTCTTAACATGAATCAGAATCATTCAGAGTACTTACTGCAAAAAAATCTGCTGGAATTTCTGATTTTGGTCTGGAGTTTCTGATTTATAAGATCTGGGTTAGGACTCAATAATTTGAACATTTCTAATAAGTTCCCAATGGATACTGATTCAGGGTCCACACTTTGAGAACCACTGATTTAAGTCAACATCAGATTCATCACTTCCTGCCTAATGCTTTTAATTATTATTAGTTAAATGTTTTCTAATGTATGGTCTATGGATCAACCACAACAGAATCATATGTACTTTTTTAAAAATGAGCAAACAAATATCTGCTCCCCACTCAAGACCTCCTGAATCAAATTTTTAGTGAGAAATATGAATTTTAGTAGGTTTTCTTAAGCAATTCTGCTGTATTATGAAATCTGAGAACTACTAATATGTGTCTTAAATATTGGCACAAAATATATTATTTTTATATTGTTATTCTTTGTGTCACATCTCTTTGTAAAATATTGAACTTTATAAAGTACTTTATAGTATAAGATATTATATTTGAAAATATTTTTAAACTCTAAATTGATAAACTTTTGATATTATTACTGTTAATAATAATATCAATAATAATA
This sequence comes from Pedetes capensis, assembly GCA_007922755.1. Taxonomy (NCBI): domain Eukaryota; kingdom Metazoa; phylum Chordata; class Mammalia; order Rodentia; family Pedetidae; genus Pedetes; species Pedetes capensis. The sequence goes on along the minus strand of VMDO01006186.1, from coordinate 28,580 downwards.
ATAATAATAATAATAATAATATCTTCCCAAAGAGAAGATAATCACCTTGAGGTCAGTTTCTCTGTATTTTTGTTGCCTGTAAGACTTACTAGGAAGGTAAACATAAACTCAATAAGCACTTGTTTATTGGAAATAAATAAATACATATAGAGAAGGCCTTCCATTTTTATTGGTTCTGTATCCAGGAATTCAACCAATTATAGATGGAAACACTCAGGGAAAAAAAAGATTTCATCTGTACTGATCATATAAAAGCTTTCTTTTCTTTGTCACTATTCCCTAAACAATACAGCATAATAGCTATTTACATAACATTTACATTTATTAGTACATTTATTAGTAACCTGAGATGAGTTAAGGTATATAGGAAAATTCTCACAGACTATATGCAAATATTACACTATTTTATGCAAGGTGCTTGAGCATCCATAGATTTGGTGTCCACAACACGTCTTAGAACAAGCTCCATGGATATCAAAGGATGAAAATATATATATGCATATATATACACACACACATACACATACATATATACACACATATATCTATGTGTATAGACATATATATACATATACACACAAATATATGTGTATATGTGTATGTGTATATGTGTATATGTGTATGCCATAGAAGAAATATATTAGAAACAAGCTAAATTTAGAAACAATATAAATGTTCATGGAGATGTCAAAGGAATCCAGATTTCCAGGTACCTATGAATAGCAGCATATATGTGTCAGAAAAAGTTTCCTTTGCAATTTCCTAGGGTAAAATTTATTTTCTGGGTATGTGGGAAGGGTTTTGTATGGGTCCAAAGCAATGCCCTTAGAAGCCCATTCACATGAGGTAAATGGTTCATATATAGTTTAGGGAACCAAGTGTTGGAAATGAAAGGATTCCGTTTGCTTGAAATTCTATCCAAAAATGCATGGAGTGGTTACATAGTTTTGCAGAGATCCAAAGGAAACTGAACAACATTTAATCCATCTCTTTCCTATGTAGTTTAGAGTTTTATACCACTTTCAGTACTTTTCATCACAAGCAATAGGCCAAGAATGTATGAATAGAAAAAGAAGTAGTAATGTCATAAAATAGAAAGTATAGAGACAGAAAGGGTACAAGGAAAATTCAATAACACAACAATTATTAAGGACACAGGTGTTTTCCTTCTTTCCAGTAGGCCATCTTCAGGGCTTTGGAGATTTCTCTCTCACTGGTCACAAGCTGGCTGCAGTAATGCAGAGAGAACTATGTTTTGACATGCTACCTCCAGAGCAGAAAAGCATTTTTCTTCCCATATATATTTTTATTAACAAGGAAAAGTCTTTTCCAGAATTCCCTTAACATACCTCTGGTCCCATTGGCCAGGAAGGAATCATGCATCCAAATCACATGATAACAATTCATTGCTTGGGCTAGCAGACAGACCATTTCCCAGCACACCCATGCAGCTGGGCAGAGGCACCCTACTAAAGCTGGGATCCTTCCAGTAAGGTAGAAATAACACAATGTAATTAGCAATTGGGCAAAAGACTCTGTCTACCATATTAGTCTTCAAATGATGTAGGTCTTAAATCTTGAATTGAAACATTGAATTTGACATTGGAAGAAGAATCTCAGAGTCTGCATTTTTGAAATTTAGTAGCACTATCACTAAGTAAGCCTGCAGCCATAGCCCTATGGCATCTGATCCTGTCAGATCTCAGAAGCTAAGCAGGGTCAGGCCTGGTTAATACTTGGATGGAAGACCACCTGGGAACACCAGGAGCTGTAGGCTTGGGAGATGGACCTGGCAACTCACTCCCAAAAATCAATCCACCACTGAAAACCCTATGAACAGCAGAGAAGCACTGCCAGTAGTGTTTCCCCTGTTGTATACAGGGTTGCTATGAGTTGGATACCAACTCGACAGCACCTAACAACAACAACAACATCACTAAGTAAACACAAGCAACTCATTTCACCTCTTTGGGCCTTTGTATTCTTAACTTCAAATAAAAATAAGTACAAGATTGACAAATCCAATACACTTGCTGCTACTTAATGCCTCTTAATAAGCTCATAGCATATACTAGGGACTGTGCTTTTTCATTCAGTCTTCATAATGAGACTAAGACATAGCACTTTTGGAATCCTCATTTTCACAGACAAGGACACTGACCTTTAAGGGAGATTTGACACTTACCCAAAGTTGCACAGCTACTCTTCAGTAGGATCAGGCTAGAAACCATAAATGGGTGGCCCTAAGAGGGTTTTTATAGTCCTCTCTGACTTGGACAGATGTAGAAACACTGGCAAATAGGTTGTTATATGGTTAGCTGGAATGTGAAATGGTAGGAGTTAAAGTAGAACAGTAGATAGAAGAATCCTGGAATTAAGAGATAAACAGAAAAGATGAAAACAATCATGATTCTATGAGGTTTGCCAGATAAAAATATATGACACCCAGTGAAATTTGAATATCAGGTAAACAATAAACACTTTCAGTAAAACTATGCCCTAAATATTGCATGAGATTTACTTATACTAAAAGTATTATTTGTTGTTTGTTGGAAATTCAGATTTCACGGGTGTTCTATATTTGTGTTTGTCAAATCTGGCAGTCCTAGAAGGGATAGATATGGTGAGGGGGTGGAAGGTGGGAGGATTCAATAGGAGGTGGATGGGATGGATAGGGAGACAGCAGAACTCTAAGGGATAAATTTTCAGCTGTAAGAGGTGGGGGGGTGCATATGTGTGTGTATGTATGTTATGTGTGTTTGTGTGTGTTTTCCTTGAAGACAAGAGAGCAAGGGAAGGCAGGGACCCATGATGAGCATGTAGGGGAGATAGCCTAGCCCAGAGAAGTAAACATTTGCTGCCAAGGAGATGAGAACCTGAACATTTGCCTTGTGATTACAGCAGTGACTCACTGTGTGATTTTTGATAAGTCACAAGATCTCTGTTATGCAGGGTTCCCTATTAACACAGATGAGATAACAGTACCTCCCTTATTTCCACCATGCACAAAAACAAAGTCATTTGAGCATTGCTTGTGAATCCCAAGATGGAAGGAAGGGCAGGAGACTGCATTTTTGCTATATTATGTCAATGGGAAGGAAGAAACAGAAAGCTATGTTAAAGTTGGAATTCTCTTCTAATTTCTTTGAAAGAGTTCACAAAATGATTTCAACTTAATTTTGGATGCACTGATTACAACCTATGGCTTGTTTTCAAGCCTTAATTCCTATACCTGTAGGTCTCCCTCCCTGGCTAAGTGCATTGTCCTCTAACTAAATCAGCAGAAATTAGCAAATTCAGACATCAGCTGTTTCCTTCCTGTGTTTAATGGGAAGTCTCATGCAACCCCCATGATTCCCCAGGATTTATTTATTAACAAATGCCGAAGCAGCACAACACCAGTGGGAGGTCTGTACTGTGAGCATGTTCCTATAAAAACTGGTTTCCTTTTTTGGTTGCCTTTGTATTAAATGGACAAATAAATGTGGCTTTAATTATCTTTAGAGGTGGAAGTCCATTACATTTTGCTAGACCTGTATATTTTGCTAATAAAATTAATACAACTTTAGAAACAAGAACTGTGGAGGGTAACAGGGTTAGTGCCATCAGTGATATCCCAGAGGCCTCAGAAACATCCTTGCAAGTAACCAAATGTTGCTGGTGAAGAAGGCCCTACACAGGGCACAAGCCAGGGAGATTCTGTCCAGGTGGCAAAGGAGGGTGTGAATTTAGTAACTCCAGATCAGAGATCTGGCACCCTACCACATTCTAAAATCCAAAGCAGACTTACAATCACTGGATTGAAAATCATGAAATACTCATGGCTTCTTGATGATTTGCAAAGGACTTCCACATCCAGTAGCTCATTTTGTCTTATTGTATCAATGAGGAAATTGAAGCTCATAAAGATAAAATGATTACTCTAATACATATGAGGCAAACTTCAAAACCAAGTCTACTGAAGGAAAGGCCAGCATTTTCTTTATTATAACTGATAGCATTTTCAAAGTAGCACCTAAGTGTGGCCTCATTCTCTCACCTACAGCTGTTGAAATTCCCACCATTAGCATCTGCTTTGTGGTCAGACAGGGAGGGAAACAAAATTTCATACTCTATAAACCAAACTAGGTGGTGACAGGGAAAAGAAGTAATGATCAATTCTTTCTGGGTATTTCATTTTGATCAATCATCTTGGAAAGCCAAGTTGGAAAGCTTGACTTATTGGTATCCATTCATTCATTCATCAAGTGTAAATTAAACTTCAGTTTACCAGATGCTATGTTAAAGTACTGTGTACTCATTAGTGTACAAAATAGCCAGGTCTTGGTACTGGCCTTCATAGATTGAATAACATTGTGAAAGAGACAGACAAACAGATCAACAATGCCTGAGTATCTACTCCCCGATTGTGGAAAGTGCTGCGGAGGGAATTGATGATAATATGTCCAGAAAATAAAATGCAGGCAGATAATGAGAGGGTAATAAGGGAGGTGAACATGAGCAATGTATGGATAGGCATGTATGGAGATACAATGAAACCTATTAAATTGTATGCTAACTAAAACCAAATTGTTGCTGTTGTTAGATGCTGTCGAGTCAGGTCTCACTCATAGTGACCCCATGTACACTAGAAGGAAACATTCCCTGATTCTGTGCCATGCACATAATCTTTTTCATGTTTAAGCCAATTGTTGCAGACACTGTGTCAATCCATCTAGTTGAGGGTCTTCCTTTTTTTCTTTGGCTTGCCACTCTCCAAAACATGATGTCCTTCTCCAAGGATTTATCCCTCCTGACTACATGTCCAGAATATGTAAGGTGTAGCTTAGCAATCCTTGTTTCCAAAGATCATTCTGGTTGTACTGTCCTAGAGGACAGATCTGTTGGTTCTTTTGGCAGTCCATGGTATATTCAATATTCATTTCCAGCATCATAATTCAAAACACCAATTCTTCTCCTGGCTCTCTTAGTCAATGTCCAGCTTCCACAACCATATGATGTGACTGAAAATACCATGGCATGAATGAGGCACACCCTCATCTTCAATGTGGTGTCTTTACTTTTCAACACTTTAAAGAGGTCTTTTGTAACAGCTTTTCCCAGTGTAATACATCTTTTGATTTCTTGACTGATACTTCCATGGGCCCCCATATGACTGTCAGTTCGCTATACAGTTAGGGCTTGCATGTTGTTGTGATGCTAAAAGCTATGCCACTAGTATTACAGGTATCAGCAGGGTCACCCATGGTGGATAGGTTTCAGCTGAGCTTCCAGAACAAGACAGAGTAGGGAGTAGAGTCTGGCCCATTCCTGAAACAATTAGCCATTGAAAACTCTATCAATACCAGAGAAACACTGTCAGACATAGTACTGGAAAATGAGCCCCCCAAGTTGGAAAGCACTCAAAACACAACTGGGAAGTGTTGTCTCCTCAAAGTGGAGTCTACATTAATGATGGAAATGGTGTAAAGCCTATGGGACCTCCATTTCTTGATGTGGTACAACTCAAAATAAGAAGCAACAACTGGAAATGTGGAATGTGGAATGTATATAGTATGAATCTAGGAAAATTAGAAATTATGAAAAGGGAAATGGAGTGCATACACATTGATATTCTAGGCATCAAGTTAGCTAAAATGGACTGGCATGGGCCATTTTAAATCAGATAATCATATGGTCTACTATGCTGGGAATGAAAAATTAAAGACAAATGGGGTTGCATTCAACATCACAACAGACATCTCAAGATCTGTCCTGAAGCACAATGCTATCAATGATGGAGTAATATCCATATGCCTACAAGGAAGAAGAATTAATATGATTACTATTGAAATTTATGTACCCACCACTAAGGTCACAAATGAAGACAGGGATGATTTTTACCAGCTCCTGCAATCTGAAATAGATCAAACATGTAATCAGAATGTACTGATAAGTGCTGGTGACTGGAACACAAAAGTTGGAAACAAAGAAATCTCAGTAGTTGGAAAATACGGCCTGAGTAACAGAAATGATGCTGGAGATCAAATCATAGAATTTTGTCAGATCAATAACCTTTTCATTGCAAATACATTGTTTCACTAACATAAATGATGACTATACACATGGAATCACCACATGGAACATATAGGAACAAAAGTGACTATATTTATGGAAAGAGACAATGGAAAAGCTCAATATCAAATGTCAGAACAGTGCTCATTGTGGATCAGAACATCAACTGCTCATATGCAGGTTCAAACTGAAACTGAAGAAAATTAGAAAAAGTGTATGAGAGCCAAGGTATGACCTTGAGTATACTCCACCTGAGTTCAGAGACCACCTCAAGATCAGGATTAATGATTTAGACACTAATGACTGAAAAGCAGAGGAGTTGTAGCATGACATCAAAGACAGTATTCATGAGGAAAGCAAAAGGTTATTTAAAAGATAAGAAAAAAGAAAAGACCGAAATACATATCAAGTGAGACTCTGAAACTTGTCCTTGAATGTCCTGTTTTTCTCAAGCTTAAGGAATTGAAGAAAAAGTTCGAGCCTTAAGTGGTCAAACTGAATGATTCTATAGGGAAAATATTAAATGACACAGGAAACATCAAAAGAAGATGGAAGAAATACATAGTAATTATACCAGAAAGAATTGGTAGATGACCACCCACTGCAAGAAGTTGTATGTGATTGGGAACCAACGGTACTGAAGGACAAAGTAGAAGCTTCCCTGAAGGAACTGGTGAAATAACAAGGCTCCAGGAATTGATGGAGTACCAATAAAGATGTTTCAACAAACAAATGTAGCACTTAAGTTACTCACTTTTTTTATGCTAAGAGATTTATAAAAGAGCTACCTGGACAACTGCCTGGAAGAAATGCATATTTGTGCCTATTACCGAGAAAGGAGATCCAACCCAATATGGAAACTATCAAATGATATCATTAATATCACATGGAAGCAAATTTTTGCTAAAGAACATTCAAAAGCAACTGCAGCAGTATATAGACAGGGAACTTCTGGAAAACCAAGCTGCACACAGAAGAGAGTGTGGAACCAGGGACATGACTGATGATTTCAGATGGATATTGCCTAAAAGCAGAGGATATCAGATGTTTGTGTTTTATTGACTACACAAAGGCATTTGACTTTGTGGATCATAACAAATTATGATTAACACTGCAAAAAAATCACTAATTAAAATTATATTAAAAAGAACCAAATATAGAGAGATTTTTCCAATTAAGAGCTGATGATTACTGGGAGCAGTGGTGCATGCCTATAATCCCAATGACTGGGGAATCAGAGGCAGGAAGGTCAAAAGTTCAAGTCCAGGGGCAGCCTGCATAACTCAGCAAGATGCTGACTCAAAATAAAAAGGTTAAAATGTTGGCTGTGGGTGTACTCCAGTGGTACAACACTTGCAAAATATGTGTGAAGCCCCGGGTTCAACCCCAATATCACACACACACACACACACACACACACAAACAATGCTGATCATACTAAAGTTATCCTTAGGTGCCATTGAGTTGAGTCTGACTCATAGCAACACTATATACAACAGAACGGAACACTTCCTGACACTGTGCCATGCCCAGCACAGTGTTAGTACTTCTCTGTGGTTCATAGAGTTTTCAATGGCTGATTGCTTTGGGATTGCTTTGGGAGTGGGCTGTCATCTCCTGCTCCCATTTTTGCAGTGCTGGTGATCGAACCTTGGAGAGTGCAGAACAGCATTCTTCCAACTGAACTAAACCCCAGCCATTCTAAAGCAGCCACCTGAAAAATTATAAGGGATCTTATAAATGAAGAGTAGGCAGAAAGAATGTTGAGTGGATCCTTGAGGAAGAGATAGCACAACTGATCGAAGTTCGCTGACTTTGAGGTGAGAGAGGAGTGGGAGAGACATAGGGACACAGAGGTCCCAGGGACATGGAGGAGCAGCCTGTGCTGTCCTGTACACCCAGCAGCAGCAGCAGCTAAGGGTAGCCTCTGAGTAGCAAGAAGAACCACCAGGAGGACAGGAGACACCAATAGAATTGAGGTGAACTTCACCTGTGCAGGTGTTCAAGTGTGAAATTCCAGGTGCATGTTGGGCGCCAGCCACTCTGATAGGTATTTTCTCCCATGTTGAATACTTTGTCTACCACTAACCCTACTCAAGGTGCCTAATGCCAATTCCACATTCATGATATGGTGAGTGTATTTCAGTTACACATGAAAACAGGGGAAAATAAACCCAAGTTGCCAACTGGGTTTGTTGAAAATATTTTCCCAAGCCCTAATGTAGACTATGATGTAAACAGAAAGACTTCTGGCTAAGTCATGGCCACCTCCAAAGGCTGTTCTCCAGAGAAAATTCCACTTTCTCCTTTTGTCTTGTTTGCTGTTTGTGGCTGATTGAGCAGCCTATTTGGGCAGCAAATCATTAGGAGTAACTGATTAACAGCCACTGCTGTAGAAATTTGGAGTTTTGTTTTCTGCAACCTGAAAGGGTGCTCTCTTTATGATTTTTTAATTAGAGTGTAAATATTGCAGCCCCATAAACTTCTTGATTTATGGCTGACAGGTGTGAAAGTTTGCACTTGCTGTAAAAGGCCCTATGTCTTCTGTTATCTCCAGTCTCTCTTTTCTACCCTTTTCTCAGGTTATCTTGGCAGTTGGCTGTATGGAGCCGCTTACTCTCACTGGGTTTACCTTACACAGAAGGGTAGCAAACAGAAAAAGCAATAAGCAGAAGAGTATCTTCTGATTTCCTCCCAAAGTATCCTTTGATTCTTCTTCTTTCTGTCACTTTTTCATTTCCTAAACCACTATGTGATATCAGCCTGGTTAAGAACTTCCCACTGTGACTCCCTGCTCCAAGGTATACCCTGCATTCTGGCTGTCCTTCTGACCCCAGCAACATGTTATATGCCCCCATTCCCTTTAACTGCTAGAAAACCAGAGCTAGTTTAAATATTTGTTCATGGACCCATGCATTCAACAAATCTGACTGAGGATGGCTATATGACATGCTTTGCTCCAAGTTCAGAGAGACAGCAGTGAACATACCAAAATCATTGCTATCATAAGGTACATTCTGAAAGAGGGAGATAGAAAATACACCCATGGCCACATCTGTTTTAAAAAGTTAATTGCAAACTTTGATATGTGCTATGAAGATGATCAAATTGGGACATATGGAAGAGAGTGATTGGAAGTTGCTTTGGCAAAAAGGCAGGAGATTTGGTTATTTTCTAAGTCTTCCCTGTGTATGCCCCATTTCCTCTGTCTCTTTTGGAAGATTGGTTTTATTCTTCTTACTTCCATTCCATATTTACTTCTCTATCCATATGATCAAAATGATCAACCCATCTCAGTTTTTGCATTGATTCAGTAAGATCAGTAAGATTCAGTAAGAACAAGTAGAGAGAGAGAGAGAGAGAGAGAGAGAGAGAGAGAGAGGTATTTGGTCCTTATCTTCAAGGAATTTACAGCCTAATTAAGACACTAAGATATAATGTAAATATAATGCAATAATAAATAGTGATTCTAATGAAGGTCAAAGACATTAAGTGTTACAAAAACTCAGAAAATGAGACAGTTAGTGTGAAAATAGGTTTGTGGAGTGGTCAGGAAGTACTTCAGTTATAAGATAGATTTCAAAAACCTGGGAATGAAAGAAATGGCAAAATCCCAGAAGTAGAGTGTTTATGGTTTTCTCTGAGGGAGTGCAAAGAACCAGAAAGAATTTGTAGTGGTCATTAGAAGGGTAACTAACTGATAATCATGCCTACAGATACCTGCTGTTTGTAGATCTTCCCATTCATATACAGAGGCAGTAATCCAGAGAAGGAGAACTGCAATAGAGAAACAATGGAATTTTTAGATTTAACATATGCTAATAAACTGGATTAAATAATGCAACTGTGCTTGTAAACTCAGAATTTAAAACCTTGCTATCTAGAGAAAACACTTGAAATCCTTTGGCTATTTAATGTGCTTTTAAAGGCCTCCAGAAAAGAAAGTAATATCACTTTCCAAAATGCTTTGAATTTTAGGACTTTTCAATTCCTGTAGTCATAAATTATTTGGTGTCTAGGACAATTATTCCTAGGTTGGGTGACAACACTGACTCAGTTAGACTCATTTCACTCCTGTGGTAAATATTAATAGTGCCTGATTCTCTTGAACTGGTGCCCCAGTTTGGATGATAAATTAAAGGTCATTTTACTTTTAGGGTAAGTTGGATAAAAGAAATGGTGCATATTATTATTTCAAATATCAAGAGACAAGAAAACTCTTTAAAAACTGAGTTAGAACTTTCTAGGTGACTTGGAAGTTGAGATATGAGGCACTTATAAGTTTTTGTGTAACTATGGCAACCCCATATAGACTTGAAAAGCATTACAAAACCCTTCTTTTGTCACTCTGGTATCATTATGCTTTCTCTGATTCTGTCAGGTAAATAACTGATTCTTAACTCTCAAATTTAATTCCCATAGCTAAAAAGAGGACCAGAATGCATTATGGCCTTTTGGTAAAATGAACATTTACTATTATCTTTGACCAGAAGATACATGTTTTTGACAGCAAACTAAAGACTGAGAAAAGTATTATCAGCTTCAAACACTAAAATGAAAAGATAATTGAGTAAAGGATTTGTGTGTCATTCAACGGAGTTTTAGTGTCAGCCCTACAGTTCTTAGTGGAAAAATGTTTAATACCCTCTCCTTAATCAAAACTAAATTCCTCATAAAAGACTATTTGATAAAAAGAAAGAAATGTCTATTAGTAACTTATCCTACAATGTAAAATTGTCCCCCAAATCCCAAAGAATGAAGCAAAGCTGATTGAGTACATTCTAAGTATAGCATTAGGGCTTTGATAAACATAATAAAATCTCAAATACCAAATTGATCATCCAGGAAGACAATTGGATAACCTTGGACAAGTTGATCCTCACTGATTATTTTTCCCCAGAAGCTTAAGTGTGAATAAAAACATTCTGGCATTTCACTCTCTCATCGGTTTTTACATACTGGGGTTTTCAAATTTCTCATATCCTTCAATTCTATTATCCTCCTTTATCTTTCCTGGAGCCTATGCCGGGAATTACTCATGCATAAAGATTATGTGAGATACCTTCATCTCTAGAGCTTTTTTCTAATTATCAAATTTACAGTTAAAAGGATAATAACTATTGAAAACTGATGGATCTAAGTTTTCAGAAATGCTACAGCAATTTCTAGACACAAGGAACAATCATAACATAGTTTCCATTGGGATGATTTAATTATGAATCATTTTCCAAACTCCCCCCAAAAGAAATCTTAATAGATACAATTCCATTAATTTTGATAGTGGAAGGCATGAAAAAGGTGTCTCATTGAAAATGCAAAGCTAGTCTTCAGATGAGACAATTTTTTCATTCTTTTCATTGATTTAAGTTTTGTCTCCTTTTCTGTGTTCTAGGCCAATCCTCAGGTTAGAAGTGATATGTTGTATGATGGTTAGAAGTACATGAATTAGAGGGACCCTCCAAAGGTCGGAAATCCCAGCTGTGCTTTTGCTAGCTGGACTGATTTGGACAGGGTTTTCTTTCTTTTTTTTTTCCTCTTTCTTTTCTTTTTGTTTGTTTGCTTTACATCTCTTAGTCCTAATTATATCATTTGTAAAACAGAGTATCAATAGTTCCTATCCCAGTGGGTTAAATATACATTGAGCATCAGCACAAAGCCTAGCATAGAATACAACCTTAGTAAAATGCTACCCTATTACATGAAAAAAATATATCAGAGGATAAACAAACAACTTAAGATAATCAACCCCTGAATAATCATAGACTATATATTTTTCCTTCAGCAGATCTCAATATCTGCTGATATCCTCATTTTAATTCCCAATACATTGTCTAGTTGCAAGGGTAAAGTTCTCTATCTTTTTGGCACAGACTGAACACCATTCCCTGAGGAGAGAGTTAATTTATTCAGGCCAGTGGAAGGCAATCATTAAAAGCAATTCAAATGTCCCTTTGGACTTCCACTGGGATAAGGATACAACTACTTCTTTATCATTTTCTAGAAAAAAGGTAACATTAACCCTGGCGACATATTAGAGTCAACCCCAAATTAGTAGGAAATATTTTCAGAGATATGTTTCTTACCACTATAGTCATGTAAGAAAGATTTCAAAGACACTCTGGTGTAATTTACCCGGTGTCTACCGCAGAAGACTGCTTCATGGTACAAAGGTGCTTCAGGTTTCACATTCCAGGGTTACATTAAGGAGCTTACTCTTTTGATTCATTAAAGTTTGTTATCTCAATTATACACAGATAACCACTTTTATCTACCAATCATATAGGATGGCACACAAATCTTGGTCTATTAATTTTGAAACTGAATGTGGCATGCTCTTTCCCAATGGGACACTGGTAGAGTTCTGGTTTTTAACAAACCTTTCAAGTTTAAGTCACTTAGATTTCTTAAAATGTTGCTCTAATAACCAAAAACATATTCATTTGTAGAGATAACAGCTATTGAAAACTAAGAGAAATTCATGATTATTTTAACTTATGGCATATCAGTAGACTTTTTGACAGAATTTTCCCTCTAGTTTCTAAAAACACTCCTTTATTATTTAAGTGTTAATTTCTACAAATTTAATGAAATGTCAGTCTGAAAAGCCAAATTTTCAATTGTTTTGGGGCAAGCCCAGGTTTGTACATAGTCCAGGTAAGCCTGTAGTGATAAAAACCCTCCACAAAGTGGTGATATGGCCACCAAAATGTCCATTTGACATTTTCACAAGACCTGCCAAATCTTCGTGCAAAAGCGTAGCCTTGTCTAGTCCACCTATTTTGCAACATGTCTCTTTCCTAAAGATCTCCAAAAGGACCACTGGAGGTGTTCCCTTGAAGGGGATCCTGGGAGCCCAGCCCCAACCCCAGCCCCCCCCCTTTTTTGCTTCTCAGCCACCATAAGTTACACATATTCCTGTACCATACACTCTTGCTGTGATGTACTGTGGTGACACAGGGAGCCTGTAATCACTGACTGAAACCTTTGAAACCACGGGTCAAAGTGGGTCTTTGTTCCTTTAAGTGGACTGCCTCAGGTATTTCGTCACAGTGATGAGAAGGTGACTAACACAATCCTATTCATCAGAATGAAGACTTTGCTGGAATGAGTCACTGTATATAAAAACATTTGTTATAAGATTCTTTTCATTAGTATCAGTCATACATTTGGAATCATCGAGATAGTAGGTAGAAGATAATAGTTTTAAATGTCTTTATTTCATAAAGAAAGGAGAAGTATTCAAACTGATCCAGTATTTCTCTTCCATTTTCATGAAACTATTGGTAAAAAGAGACAAAAAACAAACAAACAAACAAACAAACAAACAAACAAAAACAGTATATCAACCCTTTCAGGACTGAGAGAAAAAAAAAAGTATTTTAAAAGTATTGTTATTTTTAAATGCTACTATGTGCCAGAAAATCCACTTCATAGCATACACTTGCTATCAGTAATACGATTGTGAACAAGAAACCTCATAGTTGGCACTATGCTAGAAATGAAAGCAGAACACAAAAAAATCACCTTTGTCTGTTAGAAGGTTAGATGCATTGAAATAAAACCTTAATGGAATGAAAGTGAAGACCTGCATCATCTCCAAGATTTCTGGTGGGAAAGTTTCAGCAGTGATAAATTATTTCTCAAATGGGCTAATTAATGGGCGATGTAATATTTCACAATAGAAATAATCATTTTTGATAGAATCAGAGAGACAGGAAAATTCTTCATGCCAACTTCAGGTGGCTAAAATTTGTATATTTGTTTACTTTAAGTACTTACTTAATCGACTCCATCAGCCTAAAATTTTATTAGATGAGATAACCTTCTGTTGTGTTACTTAAGTATATGTCACGATGAACAGTCAAACTTCAGTAGATAATTTCTCCAAATTTCATTGAAATAAATTAAAATCACTTGCTATTTCTTCTAATTTCCCATTAACTAAACCAATTACCTGAGTTTATTTTCAATCTCTGACAATGGTTTGAGTTTCTTCCTGTCAAGGTTATCAGTAGTCCATATGGCCAAAGAGAGTGGTCACATTTCAGTTCTCATCTTGTGTCTCAGAGGCATTCAGCATACTTGATCATTTCTTCCTTCTGGGAGTATGTGTTCCTTTGTCTTATCTGACCTCCTTTCCCTTACTTTCCATTATATCTATCAAGTTGCTCTAACTCAAGCTCCTTTTCTGACTTCTGTTTCTCCTATTCCCTCTTCTAAATGCTCATCGCCCCGGGATCAGTTCTGGCCTGCATCTCTTCCTTATCAACACTAAGTCTCTATGTGAATCTATCCAGTCCCATTTGTTGTTGTTAGTTGCCATCGAGTCGGTATCCAACTCATAGCAACCCTCTGTACAACAGGGGAAACACTATTGTCAGTGCTTCTCTGCTGTTCATAGGGTTTTCAATGGCAGATTGATTTTTGGGAGGGGGTTGCCAGGTCCTTCTCCCAAGCCTACAGCTTCTGGTGTTCCCAGGCGGTCTCCCCTCCAGGCACTAACCAGGCCCGCCCCTGCTTAGCTTCCGAGATCTGACGGGATCGGATGCCACAGGGCTATGGCTGCAGGCATCCAGTCCCATGACTTTACCCATACGCTGCTGACTTGTATCTTAGTCTCTATTCCTGATCACTCCCTAAAGTTCCTGTCTCATATATCTGACTTCTGTCTCGACATTTCCAGATGTATGTTAATAAGGATCACATCTTCAAAATTTTCAAAGCACATCCTGATTCCTCCCTCCTACTCATCTCTTAACAGTCAGACTCACTCCATGTTCCCTCAATATGCTGCTGTCCTTGGTCATTCTCACCTCAATAATCAACTCACTTAGTGGTTCAAACCAAAGTCCTTGAAGTCAAACTACATTTCTATCACATCTTCCTCATTGTTTTGGCCACTATGGACCTAATACAAACTACCATAGTGTCTTTTCTAATCCAATGTAAAATGATGTCCCTGTTTTTAATCATATACTCCATATAACATCCAAAATCCACTATTTTAATGTGAATCAAATAATGTTACCTTTCTCTTTAAAATTTTTCTGAGCTCATTGTTATTTGTAACATAGTCATCCCAACTCTTCTTCCTCTGTTCTCTCTTATTGCCTTCATAGCACTTATCACTTCCAGGAATTATTTGTGTACCTATTGGACCTATTTCCTCAGAAAATGCTATCTTACCGTAAAATAGAGAGAGTACAACTATGCTTACTGTGTATCTCAAGTAACTGATACACAGTAGGTGATAAATTTATTTTATTTTTCCCTTTATTTATAAATGTTGGTTGGGTATAGACTAATAAGACTTTTGCTATTTCCATTATGTGACTATTACATCAATTATGTTACACTTTCATTAACTTACATATTTTATAGAACCATTTGATTAATATGTGATAAAATGGTATTTAATCATCGCTTATATTCTCATTGATTTTCTTTTTCCCCTTCCCCTATTTTACCCATGCATTCATATAGTTGCATCATGTATTTTCAAATTATCCTCTCCACCTTTACTCCTCAACATTATTTCCCCTCCCTGATCTCCCTTCCACAACCTCCACTCCCCCCACTAATCACTTCCTTTTGTTCCTACTACTCTGCTTATGTTTCCCCTTCTTAGATATGTATGATTGATCATTTGTATATATCTATTTATGTATAGCCTACAGCTGTATCACTGTGGCATCTCAGACCATCAGATCTTGGAAGATAAGCAGGATCAGGCCTGGTTAGTACTTGGATGAGAGACCACCTAGGAACACCAGGTACTGTAGGCTTGGCAGACAGACCTGGCAACCCACTCCCAAAACCAGTCTGCCATTGAAAACCCTATGAATAACAGAGAAGCACTGACAATAGTGCTTTGTCTGTTGTATGCAGGGTCGCTATGAGTCAGATACTGACTCTATGGCACCTAACAATAACATTTATGTATAGTTTTTTTTCTTCCTTTAAGTTAGATTTATCTCCAACATGTGAGTAAAGACATATGATATTTCTCTTTTTGAGACTGCGTTCATTTGCTTAAGATGATGTTCTCCAGTACCATCCATTTTGGTGCAAATGACATAATTTCATTCTTCTTTATTGCAGAGTAATATTCCATTGGGTATATATACCACAAATTTTATCCATTTCTCTGTTGAAAGACATCTTAGTTGATTCCATACCCTTGAAATGGTGAAGTGTCACATTAAATATGGACATGACAGTGTACCTGTGATATGATGACTTATTATCCTTTGGCTATATTCCCAGGAGTGGTAGAGCTGGTTCACATGGCAGTTCTATTATTAATTTTCTAAGGTACCTCCATATTAATTTCCAAAGTGGTTGAACTAATTTTCAGTTCCCCCAGCAGTGTAAAATGGTTCCTTTTTCTCTGTATCCTCATCACCATCTGTTATTATTTGTTTTGTTAACCTTGCCCATTCTTACTGGAGTGAGATGGAATCTCAGTGTTGTTTTGATCTGCATTTCCCTAATGGCTAGGGATATTGAGCATTTTTTCATGTGTTTATTGGCCATTCATACTGCTTCATTTGAGAACTATCTGTTCAGTTCCATTGTCCACTTATTTACTGGATTAGTAGCGTTGGTATTTGATTTCTCAAGTTCTTTGTATATTCTAGAAATTAGTCCTCTGTCAATACAGTATAGGATGCAAAGATTTTCTCCCATTATATGGGCTCTCCCTTAACTCTGTTGTTTCCTTTGCTATGCAGAAAATTTTAGTTTTATATAATCCTACTTGTCAATTCTTAGTGCAATTTTCTGGGCAATTGTTAAGGAAATAGTTGCCTATGCCTATGTGTTGGATCATATTCTCTGTCTTTCTAGTAGTTTTGAGGTTTCTAGTGTTATGTTAATGATTCTTATCCATTTTGAGTTGTCTCTTGTGTAGATTGAGAGATATGGGAATATATTCAGTTTTCTGCAAGTGGATATCCAATTTTCCCAGTACTATTTGTTAAAGACACTATCTTCTCTCTATTGAACAACCTAAGCTCCTTTGTCAAAAATCAGGTGACTGTAATTATGTGGCTGTATCTATGGGTCTTTGATTCTATTCCCTTGATCTTCAAAACTGTTCTTGTTCCAGTACCAAGATGTTTTTGCCACTATGGCTTTCTAGTATAGTTTGGAGGCAGGTATCATGACACCTCCTGCACTGTTTTTGCAGTCTAGGGTTATTTTGGCTATACATGGTCTTGTGGGTGTCCACATGAATTTTAATTTTTTTTTTCTATTTCTGCAAAGTTTGTCATTGGAATTTTTATGGGAATTGCATTAAATCCGTAAATCACTTTTGGAAGTGTAATCACATGTACAGTATTAACTCTCCCACTCCATGAACAAGGAGGTACTTCCATCTTCTAGTATCTTCTGTAATTACTTTCTTTAATGTTTTGAAGTTTTACTTGTAGAGGTCTTCGGGGTCTTTGGTCACACTGATTTCTAAATATTCACTTTTTTTGGTGGGCTATTTTGAATGAGATTTTTGCCTTGATTTCCTTCTCTACCTGTTCTCTATTGGTGCAAAGCAAGGCTACTGATTTTTGAGCATTAATTTTGTGTCCTGCTACTTCAATGAAACAGTTAACTAGCTCTAACAGTTCTTTAGTGGAATTTTTGGGGTTCTTTAGGTAAAGAATCAAGTCATCTGTGAATAAGAATTATTTGACTTCTTATTTCCCTATCTGTATTTCTTTAATCTATTTCTCTTGCCTGATTGCTCTGGCTAGGACTTCAATCAAAATATTGAATAGAAAGGGAGAGAGTGGACATCCTTGTTCTGTTTCTGATTTGAGAGGGAATGTTTTTAATTTTTCCCCATTTAATATAATGTTGGGTTGGCTGCAGGTTTGTCACAAATGGCCTTGATGATGTTGAGGTAAGTCCCTAGTATGCCCAATTTCTTCAGGGCTGTTATCACGAAAGGATGTTACACTTTGTCAAAGACATTTTTTACATCAATTAGGATGATCATGTGATTTCTGTCTGCAAGTCTCTTGATATTTTGAAATATATTAATTGATTTTTACATGTCGAACCAGACTTGCATCTGTGGAATGGAGCTCACCTGATCTTTGTGAATATTTTTTAATATGTTGCTGTATTCAGTTTCCCAGAATTGTATGGAGGATTTTTGCATCAATGTTCATCAGAAAAATTGGTCTATAGTTCTATGTTTTTGAAGAGTCCTTATATGGTTTTGGTATCAGGGTGATACTGGCTTTGTAAAGTGAGTTTGGATGTATCCCTTCCTTTTATATTTTGTGAAATAATTTGAGGAGGCTAGGTATTAATTCTTCTTCAAAGGTTTGGTAGAATTCTGTTGTAAACCCATCATGGCCTTGGACTTCTTTTGTTGGGAAAATTTTTATTATTATCTCCAATTCAATGAATGTAATGGGTCTGTTTAATTTGATTGTGTCCTCTGGGCTTAATTTTTGTTAATTTATATGTGTTAAGAAACTTATCCATTTCTTCTGTATTTTCATTTTTGTGGGAGTACAATTTCTCAAAGTATTCTCTGATGATCTTCTGGATTTCATTGATATTCATGGTTATGACCTGTTTCTCATCTATAATTTTTTTTAATTTGGGTCTTTTCTCAGTTTCTTTTGGTGAGTGAGGGTGAGGGACTGTCAATTTTGTTTACCTTTTCAAAGAACCATCTCTTAGTTTAATTAATTCTTCATATTTTCTTTTTAGTTTTTAATTGGTTAACTTATACTATGATCTTGATAATTTGCTTCTGGGTACCCCTTTTGGGATTAGCTTCTTGTTGGTCTTCTAGTGCCTTAAGGCATATCATTAAGTTATTTAATTGGACCTTCCCTAACTTATTCATGAAGACAGTCATGGGTATAAACTTCCCTCTTAGAGTTGTTTTTGTCATATCCCTTAAATTTTGGTATGATGTCTTTTCATCAATGTCTGATGGCAAAAGTTTTTAAATTTCCTCTCTGATTTCTTCTATGATCCATTGTGTTATTTAGTCTCCATATATTTGTAACATTTCTGAGATTTTTCTTACTTTTGATTTTCTAGTTTGATTCCATTGTAACTTGATAAGGTACAGGGCATGATTTCAATTGTTTTGGTATTTGTTGAGGCCATTTTTTTGGATTAAATGTAGTTTATCTTAGACAAAAATTCCATGTGGGGCTGAGAAGAATGTGTATTCTGCATCTGATGGGTGGAATATTCTGTAGACATTTGTAAGGTCTATGGTGTTGTTTATGACCATCATTTCTTTGCTGACTTTTTGCTTTCATGATCTGTCTCATGACAAAAGTGGGGCATTGAAACCTCATATAATTATTGTGTCTGGCCCAATGTTTTCTATTTTCTCCAATAAAGTTTGCTTCATGAAGCTAGATGCACCTCTATTTGGTGAATAAATATAAGTGTCATGATGGATTCCTGCTTGACTGTTCCTTTTACTAATATAAAGTGACCTTCTTTGTCTCTACTGATTAATTTTTGGATTGAAGTCTAAGTTGTCAGAAATTATTATCGCTACTTGTGATTTCCAAGAAATCAAAACACGCATTGCTCTAGGAAAAGCTGTGGCAAAAGATCTCTTTAGAGTACTGAAAGGCAAAGATGTCACATTGAAGACAAAGGTGTGTCTGACTCATGCTGTGGTATTTTCAGTGGCGTCATATGGTTGTGAAAGCTGGACATTGAACAAGAGAGACAGAAAAAGAATTGATGCTTTAGAATTGTGGTGCTGGAGACGTCTATTGAATATACCATGGACTGCCAGAAGAACCAACAAATCTGTCCTAGAAGAAGGGCAACCAGAGTGCTCCTTGGAAGCAAGAATGGCCAGACTGCGTCTTACATATTTTGGACATGTAGTCAGGAGAGATCAATCCCTAGAGAAGGACATCATGTTTGGGAGAGTGGCAGGTAAATGCAAAAAAGGAAAACCCTCCACCAGATGGATTGACACAGTGTCTGCAACAATGGGCTTAAACATAAACAAGATCATTTCCCTGGCACAGAATTGGCAAGTGTTTTGATCTGCTGTACAGAGGGTCGCTATGAGTCAGACTCGACTAGATGGCACCTAACAACAACAACAACAACAACAACAACAACAACTCCTGATTTCAGCCTGCAGGCTTACCACTGTGGTGTCTGATCCTATCAGATCTCAGGAGCTAAACAGTTGGACCTAGTTACTACTTGGATAGGAGACCACCTGTGAACACCAGGAGCTGTAGGCTTGGGAGAAGGACCTGGCAACCCACTGGCAACCCACTGGCAAAAAAAAAAAAAATTAGCCATTGAAAACCCTATGAATAGCAGAGAAGCACTAACAATACTGTTTCCCCCTATTGTATGTAGGGTAGCCATGAGTGGGACACCAACTTAATGGCACCTAACATCAATAACAACAACTCCTGATTTTTTTCTTTTTGGTTCTCGTATGCTTGATATATAGTTTCCCAGCCTTTAATTTTCAGATTTTTATGGTGTTTGTGGGGGGGGGGAGTCTCTTGAATTCCACATATCAAGGGTTTTTGTTTTCAATTCAGTTGGCCTCTTGAATACTGAGTTGAGACCACTTACATTCAGGGTAAATATTGAGAGGAGCTTATTATTCTGCATCAATTTGGTGTTTATTTCTATTTTTGACTCACATTTAGCCAGTTGTATTCCTAAGTTACTCTCATATCTGTTATTCATTCCTTTGATCTTCCAAGATCTGTGGTGCTCCATTAAGGATCCTCTGCAATGCTGGCTTGGTGGCCACAAATTTTGTAAACATGTCAATATCATGAATGTCTTGAAGTCTATTTTAAAGATACCTTTACTGGGTAATGTAATCTTGATTGGCAGTTATTCTATTTCAGGATTTGAATGATATCTGACCAAGCTTTCCTTGCCTTTACAGTTGTTGTTGAGAAGTCAGCTGTCATTCTGATCAATTTACCTTTGTAAGCATGTTGGCATTTCTGTCTTGTGGCTTTTAGAATAGCCTCTTTGCTCTCTAGACTTAGCATTCTGATTATAATGTGTCAAGGAGAGAATCTGTTCTGGTCTACTTCATTTGGAGTTCTGGGTGCTTCAGTTGTATGGGTATCTGTTTCTTCCCTCAGTTTTAGAAAGTTTTCAGCTATTATGTCATTGAGATTTCTTACCCCTCAAGTGTTATTTTCAGTTCATCCATGAGACCCCTGAACTTATAAGTTGCATCTCTTTATTTTATTAAAGATCTCTTAAAAGTATTGATCATACTATCTCATCTTTCTTTTTTGACATCTGAAAAAATGACATTCTCAACTTTTTCTTCAGTATCAGAGCTCCTGTTTTCAGTGCCATACAATCTGGACACTGAAGATTCTACTATAATATTAAGTTGATTAACTTTATTTTGTAATTCCAATATTTTGGTTTGATTCGTTTTTGGGATCTCACTTTTTTGCTGAATTTTTCTTCCAAATTAGGTACTTTTTCATCCAGCGTTTCAGTTGCTCCCATTGTGGTTTCCTTGAGGTCTTTAAACATATTTATAAGCAGTCTTCTAAAGTCTTTCTCTCACATCTCCAAGAACTCAGTTAATTTGGAGTTAACCATGGAGGGGCTTTGGTTCATTGGGGCTTCCCATCCAGCCTGACATTTCATGTTCCATGTGTTTTTCTGTTGAGGATTGTCCATTGTTTTGTCTGGGTGCAAGGTCCAGCCAATGCAAAGGTGTTAAAAGTTAATTTTGGTTTTGAAAAGTAAACAGACAAAACACTTTAAAAAACAATATCCCCAAATCACTCAAACCTCTCAGAAAAAGAGAAAAACAAGTAATATTGAACTCTAGAGCTGACAACCCACTCAGAAAAAGATAAACAAACAAACAACAACAACAAAAAACCCAGCAGCCCCCAACCACTAAATCTTGCCCTGATTAATTCATACTATGTGAATGTCACTCAATTCCTTAAGACTTCTACCTTCTTTCCAGATGCTGAAGAGCTGTCCCACCCTTTCTGGTCCCACTGACTCACAAACTGTCTGGCTTTCTGCCACCAAGTTCCCAAATGTAGCACTGTCAGTGGCCGTTTCCCCCTCAGCCTGTATGTATACCTACACTTCCCCATTGGGACAGCCTCCCGCCAGATCACCAGTCCTTCCCACTGCACTCTCCATCCAAAGTTCATGCATGGAATCCAATCCTTATCAGCTGCTGCTGTCTGGTCCTAAGCTCCCAAAAGATTATGATGAAGTCCTTTCCCATATGTGTCAGGTTCTGTACCTCAAGTCCTCTGTGTGGAATAGGGTTCTCTCCACCAGAGCCCTATTGGTGAAATAATGGTGTGTTGCTGGTGCTGCTTCCTCTGGAGAGTCCCAGGCTTGATTTCCCATGCCACGCCCTTGCTGCAGCCTCCACATCCTTTGCCACCTGTACACTTATCTACATCCCCAGGGTTCCCAGACAAATGTGCCAAAGCCTGATCAGTCTCCTTCTGGTTTGTAGTTCCAGTGTCATCAGCTGCTTCTCACCATCCCCAGTGTTCCCAGACCGCAAACTCACCATAGCCCAATCAGTTTCTCTTCACCTCATGGTTCCAGTGGCAGCCTCTAAAAGTTCTTCTCTTTGTCCCATGCACTCCCAGCCCCCCAAAGTTCCACAGCGCAGTCTTTCTCTGGCTCACTGTTCCAGTGGATCCTGTGGCAGGAGAGGTGAAGGTCTTTCTCTCATCAAAACTACAGTCCCTGGGTCCAAGACTCCATAGCAAGGCCATGTAGCTCAACCTCTTCCCAGGAGAATCCTACAGACCTCCACTTATTTTTCCCACACTACTTCTCACCAGCCACACACTTTCCTTGGGGGCACCATATCCTCTAAAGTCTTTCACTGTTGCTAGCCCTGGATTGGAGATTCTGGTGAGTCACCTTGTCATTTCCACCTCTTCTCAGTTGTTTAAATTTCCCCTGTTTGACTAGTTGTCCTCACATAGTCTTTTTTTCAATAATTAAAGCTGCTCTCCAATCTTTCTCCATTGTGAATAGAGAACTTTAAGTCTTTCTCTAGCTGTTTTCTTCCCTGGATAAAGTGTACCTTCTAACCATCCACCATTTTATACAGAACTCTTGGTGCTGAATATATTTTAAAACTTCATCAGAATGATATAATCAGTCACATTTTTATATTGTGAATAATATAGCTTTGAAAATTTCATAAAACAATTATTTTAAAACATAGGGGGATTTAACATTTATAACCATAGTAGGGCAATCACTTGCTTTTCAAAAGGTAATGAATCAAGAAAACAAAATTAAATACATAATAATGTCAATGAAAATAAAATTAGACTATGTATTTTTAAATACTCATGATAACTTATAAAAATTGATCATTTTTAGGCTACAATGGAAATCCAAAAAGACTTTAACACTTAGCTGGTTATATGATGTAATGGGAATATAACCAGTGACATCAGGTAACTAAGACCCACATATTTTTAAGGATATGTAGGATTTTCTTTTTTGTTACAAGTGGCTTTAGGTTTTTTTTAGAACTTTCTTAAAAATTTTATTGGTTTTGGTTTTAAAATATATATTATTTTCATTTTATAAACATAATAAAAACTTGTATTGTCATTTATTAAATTGACAATAATTCAAAAAATCTTTTTAGTTAAAATGAAAATCATTTCTTGAATTTTTAACTGAAACTTTATTCCATTATCAAAGAAATAAAAGACAAAATATAGAATATTAAATTTCCAAGTTAGTATCACAGTTTCTTCACAGAACTTTGGAACATTTTAAGCAGACAGGCCTTTTGCATTTAGTAAATGAATAGATGATTCCCTATCAAGTTTTGATGGGTAAGTGTAATACTGTTTTCCCTTTACTGGCTCTGCTTGATTTTCTTGAGGTGGATCCAGCAAGAAGGTCCTAAAATAACTTTAATTAAAGTTTGTATTTGGGTAAGAATTTTTAATCATATACTCGTCATTTCAATCCAGGAAGGACTCATTCTTGTCCTAATAGTTTCATAAAGTTCGATCACAATAACTTTTCCATATAAACTTTCATATATAATGTAAGAACTTACTGCCACCACATCTACTATTCTTTAAGAAAGAAACCATTGACCATCTACATATTCTGAGATCAACAGAGTAATTTTTGTACTTTTGATCTGCTACATCTACTCCTGATTTTGTTTTATTATATAAAGCTATCATTTCAGTTTTATTGATTTCTTCATCAGTACCAGAATGCTGATAAATAGATGATACACCTATGACAGCTTTTGATTTTTGGTGACATGTAAAGACTGTCATATCAGCATGATAGCCATACAATAAAGAATTCATAGGTCTAATTCTTGCAGGAAAACCTCAGGAAGTTTTTCTTTCTTGTTCTATTGCAAAGTACCTATATGAGTTTAGTTTTGTTTTTCCAACTTGTTCACCAGTTCAATTGAGCTAAACCAATTGTCTCCAGTAATATTGTAATTTGAATTATAAATTGGTTTAGCTAAACAAAACTCTGGTTGAATAGGATTGCCAAGCCTCAGAAGATGTTGATCCAATATTTTGCCATCAGAATCTTTTCTATAGTATAAATAAGTATTGACACAATAGCCAGTTTTTGCATCTGCTAAGATCAGAATTTTTATCTGGTACTTTCTGAGTTTTTAGGCATAAATATTATGAAATGACAATGAACACAAAAACCTACAAGCATTTCATCAACGGTGATGTGTTCTCCTAATGTGTAGTTCCTATGAAAACTTTCCACAAGGTTATAGATGCTGCTGAATCATTTTGATGCTTTTTTTGCTTGGTTTCAGAATTATTGAAAAGAAGGCATCCAAGTAAATTCAACATTCTTTTCAGTGACTTGTGGAGCAAAAGAGGTCTCTACCTATTCCATGTATAGAAAACATTGTCTTTACTTCCCAATTTAAAACAACTGCTGTATATAAGCAGTCCTGTAAAAGCTTTCAGTTTGATTATATCTAAATTTTTCAGTTCTGGTCAGTCTTGATGTTTATATTTTGCAAAAGTTTTCTAATGTTTTTCATTTGTCTGTACAATAATTTCTTCCTTCATTTCCTGAGAAAATAAGCAATGCCAAATCCCCTTAACATGTGAGGGATCTCAAAAATTTTTTACAGAATACCTGGCTCCCAGTAGGTTTATTGTCAACTTGTTAATGGCAGAAATTCTTCTTAATTTGAATGTTTCTGACTTAGACTACCTGAGTCAATTTCTCCCATAATTTTTTTTTTCTTATTTCAGTGTCCACTGTTGAAAATTTTTCATCACCTTCTCCTTCTTCTACTTCTCTTTTTGCTTATCCTTCTCTATCTTCTTCTACTCTTTCTTCCCCTACTGTTCCTTTTTTTTTTACTTCATCTTTATTGGTATCTGTATTGTAAGAACTTACTCACAGTCAATCATTGTCATAATCATCCATGTTACTTACATCTTCATCTTTTTCATCTAGTTCATTCAGAATTTGTTGTGCAAACTCTGGAAGGCTTCATAGACACAGAAAATTATTGACACAATTTTTTCAATATTATTGTGATAAGAATTATTATATTGCATAAAAATAAAGAGATTTGTAATTTTTAAAATATGTAGCTACTTAGTGATATCAGGTCTCAGAGACCTGAACCCTCATGTATCTTGTGTCACTTAGTAAACCAAAATTGCAAAACTACATGGCAAGTAGGCTTGATTTTAGAAAGGAACTAAGGAGATGAATGCTTGCACAGAATTAGCATGTAGAGGCAAACATAAATATATTGCTTGGGTTTGTTAGACTCATTTGTCACTAGTTAAGTGTTAGTGAGAAGAAACAATACAGGGGACATATTAACAAAATGAACTGCCAGTACAAAAGAAAAGAAACTGCTCACAAAATTTTAATGCTCCCTTATATAATTTGAGAGTTAAATAGTAAATCAAAACTGAATATAATATAATTTAGATGTGAATGATAATGAGAATGCTACATAGGTAAAACTGATGAGATATGTATGAAGCAGTAATCAGAAGTAAATTAATAGCCATAAGTGCATTTATTAAAAAGTGCTTGAAATTAGAAAAAACATCAAGAGAACACAAAAAGTAGGGAATATATCTGAAATAAAAACTGAAAAGCAATGGTTAATATGTAAAGCTGAGATTCTTATGAAAAATCAATGAAAGAACCAGCTTCTGTCAAACCTCATAAAAATATAGAAAAAATGTAAATAAATACTATTAGGAACAATAAAGAGGCTATAGACACTATACAATGTACAATTTAAAGTTATGAGATAATATTGTATAAAATTTCATGCATAAAAATTTTAAATGAGATACAAAATTTTATATGAAAATATAAATTTAAATAATTAACTTAAGGATGCATTAATAAATCAATAAACTTATGAGATATTTATCTATAAAATAAATGTGTTGGACCCAAATTGTTTTATTATTAGCTTTGTCAAACCGTCAAGTAACAAATAACAACTCTTATTTATATCCTTTTTAAATTACTGTAAAGGCCTCTAGCCGTAGTCCTGTGGCATCCAATCCCATCAGATCTCAGAAGCTAAGCAGGTTGGGCCTGGTTAGTACTTGAATGGGAGACCACCAGAGAACACTAGGTGCTGTAGGCTTGGGAAACGGACCCTGCAACCCACTCCAAAAAATCAATCCGCCACTGAACTCTTATGAACAGCAGTGAAGCACTGACAATAGTGTTTCCCCTGTTGTATGTAGGGTCTCTATGAGTCAGATACCAACTCCACAGCACCTAACAACAAAATACTGTAAAAGAAGGAAACTAACTAACTGCATAATGCAAGGCTAATAAAGCCACGAGGCTAGAATTTTTTTATATCATAAATATATAATTTTTATTTGTTAATTATACCCACATAAAGCTGGAGGTGAGAATTATTGGGAGAACAGCATAAACTTTCCCCAAATTTTTGAAATTCATTTATGTAAGTTTATAAGTCACTAGCATATTAATGTACTCTATCAAATTTATTGTCATTTTTTTTTCACTGCTGGGAATCAAACCCAGAGCTTCACACATGCTAAACAAGCACTGTAGCCCTGAGCCACACCCCATTCCTATAAGTCTATTTTAAATAGTAATAGCATTCTTTGACTCTCATCTTTGGTCACATTATTCTACTTAAAATCTATCCATACATCTTCCCTTATTCCTAAATTTGGTCCAAGTTTTTCACTGAGATCCTTAAATTCCTCCATCAAACTATATACTAAAATTCTCTTTTATATCTATCATAGGGAATCAAAGATGACCACTGCACATCATATCCCAAAAGTTCTTTATGGGAACGCAAGTTTTTCTAAAGAAGATGGTCTAGGTTCCAATGTAATTTTAAAAATATGCACTGATCAGAGTTAATTTCTTCTTTTAAAATATTTATTCCTTTGAGATATGGCTCATCTATTCAGAGTAACACATGGCTTTTCAGTTTTTCCTACATGTTGTTTGTTGTTTGTGGGATGCCATCTAGTCTGATTCAACTCATAGGGGCCCTATGTACTTAGAAGGAAACAGTACCCAACACTGCCATGCACGTGATCTTTTTATGTTTGAGCCCAATGTTGCAGATACTGTTTCTTCTCATTTTGAGTCATGCTACATCAGCAGAAGGAGATTTCAGGGGCTTTACTTCATTCCTATCATTAAGGCAGAGTCCTCTTTGAGGAGCCAACTCTTCCTCAGTAATTTCTTGAATGCCTTCCCAGCCTGGGGGCTCATTTTCAGGCACTATATTTGACAATGCTCTGCTATTCATGAGATTCTCAATGGCTGATTGTTTCTGGAGTGGGCTGCTTGGTTCTTCTCCCTAGTCTGTCTTGGTTGGGAAGCTCAGCTGAAACCTGTCCACCATAGTGGACCTGTTGGTATCTGAAATACTGGTGGCATAGCTTTCAGCACCACAGCAACATGTAAGCCCCCATGGCATGACAAGTTGACAGATACTTGAGGAATCCTACATACTATGCATGAAATGTGTCATAGCTATTTTACTTTCATTTTTTATTGTTACATACTGATCAGCAATGCATATTTCAGAGTTCTCTGTTGCTTTTGATTAAACAAATGAACACATTTACTCTAGCAGAATTTAAATTGGAAAAAAACCAGAATTTTTCCTCTACTTTCATCATGGGAAAATAGTAGATCAGAAAGCAAGAAAAAGTTCAGAACTTTGGGTTTAACATTAGTGACTGAAATTGAAAGCCATGTAAAATCTCCAAGGATGTGTTCTTCCAAAAAAAGCAGGGCATTGTGGAGACATTTTACATGATGGGATATATAAGTAGGGCCCTGGAGGTCCAGATGTGAAAGCAAACTGCTGGAGTTAAGCACTTAGCTGAAAATTGCTTTCTATCATTTGAGCTAGAAGTAATTAGAAACCAAGCATGAAGGATTGAAGCAAAATATTTTAGGTGTGTACTTGCTTCTCTGATACCATAATTTCTAAAAAGTAGAGTACATAT